>NW_022258248.1:262660-279581 GCF_009602425.1 Actinia tenebrosa
TGTATAAATGTATACTACAACCTTTCTGCAATCAAGTGTATATATATATATATATAGTGATTTGCAAAACTTCTGCAAAAGTCAAGTATATCTATATATCCATATATAAACTAATTTGCATATTTAGATTCTTTAAATATAACGATTTTCAACCAAAAGTTAGCCAAATATCTAGTATTAATGCTTCCAATGTACACTATGATCACATTTCACCGAAAATATTGTATTTAACCGGGTTTTTTTTTCAATGCACCCGAGATATTTTTCTATTCATTTTCTTTACAGAATTTTTGCAAAGTGCTATAGATATAGTAATATTTACTTAAGACACACAAAAAAAGTTATTTCATGCTGGTTCATTATAGTGTAGATTAACAGACTGGCTGTTTTATAACTTTAATATCGATATCTTCGACCATAAATTGCCCGAGCAACGACGAAGGCATCTAGTTTGCTTCCTCGAGGGCATGTTTTTAATTTGTGAATGATTAGGGAGTTTGTTTTGTGAATATTTCCCCTGACATCGCGTCAACAAGGTGCCATTCATCTCAACTTTTCGTAAAGCAAAACATCTGCTAGTTCTAAATTATAAATGGCTCTCACTCAACGACCTTTTATTTTGACTTCGATACAATTCTGCGTATTTTTAGAACGGAATTCATTTCAGTGTACGATTTGAAAAACATGTCTATAATTTGTCATAATTTTTTGACTATTAATAACAAAAGATGGCACTTCTAAAATTACAATTAAAAATATCTTCAGTCCCAGTTTATCCGTCAGTTGAAAACTTTACAACTTTATGATTTATTTTATCTGAAATCTCTACTACATTGAATGTCAGATTTTTCACAAATATATATTTACATTTTATTGAGACACCAATAATGAATCCAAACCTATCAAAAGTATCCTTAAAAATTCAAATATTATAAAGATATTTTTCCTTTTCTTTTGATAGCAATGTTCGTTTAGGTTTTAGTTCAAATAGAAGCCGTGTTTTCATAGCTATTTCAATGTCGACAGAAGGTTATGGAAGACATTGCTCGTGTTGTGGTTAATTGTTTTCAATCGTCTTCTGTGTTGAAACCTAAAGTCTTCTCTCTACATCCATATATCAGCCAAATACACTCATGTTTGAAGACTATATAGATTTCTAGGGCCTTGTTATTATATTCGTATTGATCAGTCGTGTATTTTGATCTGCCTTGTTTCGTATCTTTATGACCTCTTCAGAAATTGTCACCACTGAAGCCTCTAAGGTCAGTCAGTCAGCGCTGTCTGTTTTGTGAATGCCTTGTGATTATAGTTTCATTCCTCGTCTGATCTTCCCTGACTTCCACCTAACATATTATCTAGCAGAATAATTCTGTAAATCCAAATGCGTACTTGTGTAAGACTTAAGCACCAAAGTGTTAGCTAAAAGAGAGAGTTAAGACCACATTAAAGGAGTCTGGGCTCCAGCATTTCGCTAATGAGATCATCACATCTTTCAAAAGTGACACAGCCAATTATTAAGGAAATTAGCTTGGATCTTCGTACAATAGACTCTCGCCTTGCCCTAGACGATCAATAGATACGACTTGACAACTTTGAATGGTTTTTTAAAACCAAGACTTCAGGAGAGATAACAAAGGGCTTTCTTTCTTTTGTGTGGCTCATCACTGTTTTGAATACTTTCTTTGTTTAACTATTGAATAGAACTAGAATTTAGGTAAATATTTTCCATGCCTATTTGTGTCAATAGATAAGACGTTTTTTGCGTTCTCGATTCGTAGACAACTCTTCGAGGTTAAAATATCATTCGCAAAGCCCCTCATTAACAATCACACACTAACTAATCCGTTTAGATATCAGTGATGGATTGGGCGGAGTCGTTAACAAGGATATATAGAATTTCATTTGGAGGTTGGCGTTATATATTCGCCTAATTAGGAATCTGTATTCTTGCGTTAAGCTTGATTTGAACACAAGAGATGACAAGGCGGACGGGTTTCGTCTGCGCTGTCTTATTTTATCTATATTGGTAAAACAAACCCTAGATTTGCGGAGGTACTGAGAGAATGACATGAATGAGAACGACATCGAAGCAGCTTGACACGTTGCCAATAAAAATCCCCGAGGGTTCGAAAAGCTTGCGCGAGGAGAGAATATAGAATATACTTTCTGCTTGTCTATCTCCCCAGTTAGTAGCTTCAAAATCGAGTAAGGGACCCATTATGTAGTTAAGAGAACGAGATCCTTTACTCGCCACGTGGAAAAGCAAGAAACAATTCTCGAATAATTGACTGTCATTGTCCAACGAATGATCTTGATGGTATTCTTTTACATGCTGACAGCCTTCAGTCTCGCACGGGTTCATCGCGCGCTCAGGCGATTAAAACCAAATGTACAAACGAAGTGCCTCAAAATTAATGCTTGCAGCCTCGTGTAACACCCAGAGCTTGTCCAACTCGGGAAAGAATGACTTGAGAAACTCGAGAGACCGAACAGAAATTTTGATCTCTGTGTCCCCTTCCCACCTGCGCTTATCAAAGTTTGTAATCTTCAAATCTAAAGAGCTTGACACTTGCTGAAAGGTGGTCATCCAATGACAATCGTCTAATTTCACATCAGGCGCCAATTTGTGAAATTTTCGGTTTACCACCTAGCCAATAAACACTCGCTCATTGACAGGGTTTGTCACGTGATGTCACCTTTCAGCCAACCGTCATAATGAATGGTCCCCATGAGAGATCGGAATTTTGAAGTATTCGTTTCATCAGCTGGTGTACACGCTTTGCTTGTAATCCTTGACTGAAGATAACGCACAGTATATAGCTATTATTGCGGGACGTAGGATGAGTGATCAGACAGCGAAAAGTACGTGAACTGGGGTAAACTCTCTTCTGGGCTGACGAGGTCGCTTGAATAAAATTCAGTACTGTGTGGCAGCGTGGTTCAATTTGGTGCGACCACTGCGGGCATTTCCTGTCACGCTCCAATCGAAGTCTTACTAGTGTTATTCCTGTGTTCTCTTTTCAGAGAAGCGTCGAGTGTCAATGTGTGTTGGATGTGGCTCCCAGATTCACGATCAGTATATTCTGCGTGTTGCTCCAGATTTGGAGTGGCATGCTAGCTGTCTCAAGTGTGCTGACTGCCATACGTATCTAGATGAAACGTGCACTTGCTTCGTGCGAGAAGGCAAAACCTATTGCAAACGAGATTATGTTCGGTGAGTGAGGTTAAAGTGAGGGAATTTGCGGTGTCCCTTGCTGGTAGCGGGATTCGGGACTTTGTAGACGTCAAATCTTCGTTCAATAGTCATATTCCTCTAATAATAATCATTATTGAGGAGTTAGAATGGATTTGTTGTTACAAATCTCTGGAGTCCAAAATATTGTTGGACTGACAGCACAACAACAGAACTGAAGCAAGCGTATCTTGACTGATGCACTCAGTTCTGCAGCCAAAGTACGGGCATTTTGTAGCCCGTTGACTGCATTTAAAAAAAGATTAAACCATTCACACTAAAATTAAATGTACCTAATGACAACCATCTTCACACCAAGAATCAAAAGTTTGGACTTTCAGAAATTGTATTTCACACGCAAAATTTGCCCGACTCCGCCTACGGCTTATTGTGGCTGCCAAGGCGGGCAAGTATCTCGTATTTTGAAGCAGGAGACACGAAATACATCTTATTTTCGCGGTTTTTGATCTACTTTTTTGGAATCACAAGCTGTGATCTTATAAGTGTTTGGTTTGTACGTAGAACGAGAGGTCTTATACGGCTGCTTTCAATGCGTAAATTCAATTAGATCTTTTGGTTTTGGGTCAGCAACTATGAGAGTAGGAAATAGATATATTTGCTAAAGTTGTTCTTCAAACCGACCTATTTACTTTCCTAAATCCTCAACATTCTCCCACAGGTTGTTTGGAACCAAGTGTGCGAAGTGCTTGCAGAACTTCAGCAAAAACGATTTTGTGATGCGAGCGAGGAATAAAATTTACCACATCGATTGTTTTCGATGTGTGGCATGTAGTCGACAACTCGTACCCGGAGATGAATTCGCTCTACGGGAAGACGGTCTCTTCTGCAAGGAGGACCATGAAATTGTGGAAAAGGCTACAGCAACGGCTCAAGCAACTCACGCTCGGACTAGCAATAACCAACGCAACTCGCAGTCGGGGGGTAAGTTGTTTAGGTATAGTGCTATGCGGTAGGTCTCTTGTTCTTAGCTGGTTATCGAGCCGTAATCAAATTGGGGTGCGATAACACTATTAGGGACTTGCATTCACCGTACAGATCAAATATACACTTTCTGAGTGAGATTTTAAAATCCAATCAAGTCCTTCAAGGGGAATTATCGACGGTTCCCATTTGCCCCCTCTTGAGCAATTTACGGACGATACAGCTGAATATGATCTCTCTCGAATTATTGTCTGCTGTATATGTTCAATCGCCTTTGAAGGAGCCTATTTCAGATCACTGATCAAACCCTAAAGCAAACTCTTCAAATCAGTAATGATCATAGATGTTGGTTTATTTATTGCTCTCAATGGGCTTCAACACTCGTAAGTGTCTGTGACACGAAAGCCGAAGGTTCTTCAAGCACGGAAAATATATAGCCTTGAAAGCTATATTGTAAACCCTAAGCTTGATGTAGGCGAGCAAAACCGATCTCCTCGGTGAGCTAAAGTGGTTATTATTGCAGAAAATTGTCGCTGAAGATTTTGATACAACACACATCCGGTCCTATAAAGCCTTATTATAGCAATGTGACTGTTGACTCGTCACATCGTCTGTGCTTTAAAATGAGTAATCGCTCCTTACATTTTATTGATAAAAATGTTTAGTTCTACAGATCCAAGGAGGGAGCCTCGAGCGTGTTGAAGATCGAGCGAAGATCTTTTCAAAATGGACAAAAATAGAACCACTATACACGTAGATTTTACAACAGTTTATTTTCCTACGCGTTTATTTTCCTTTTTCTTTATCTTTTTTAGGTCAAACAAACCCATCTCAGAGCGAAGGAACTACAAAACGAAAACCAGATCGCCCAACTCGGGTACGAACAGTGCTAAATGAAAAACAATTACACACATTACGAACTTGCTACAACGCTAATCCAAGGCCTGATGCAATGATGAAGGAACAACTAGTGGAAATGACGGGACTCAGTCCTCGTGTAATTCGAGTTTGGTTTCAAAACAAACGATGCAAAGACAAAAAGAAAGCTACTTTTATCCTAAAATCGCAAAATGCAAATCAACAAAGCGTTGGATCTGAAGACATTCAGGTAAGATGGTCCCTGGCAATGAATCCCACGACCTTCAAACACTAACACAACAAACGCGTTCATCTGTAATTTATTAAACTCAAGCTGTTTTCAATCACGATTTTATCAAAGATACTTCGCAGTTATCGCTCGGGTCTCACGACTTAAGCTGACTTTAGTCCCTATGATCTCCATTTTTAATTCCCTAAGGAGTTTGTCGTTTTTGTAGCGCTAATTAGCAGTATTTAGAGGCAAAGTGTTAATAATTTGGTAGAGCAGTTCTTTTGGGTAGAAATTTCAGCTCTGGGATTCGATTAGCTTCCTTTGAAGAGGTCAGAGTGGTGACCACTTTTTTATCGTCCTTTCCGGTCTCAATGCTCAGACCGAGGACAGATATAAATAACTCGAGGGAAATTAGGATACGAAGAAAAAAAATTTCCGCAACTGATCGCGTCTTGGAATTAGAAATTAATGGTCATGCCTGACCTTCATGTCAGTGCGATCTAATCAATGAATCGCGAGAACTAGTTGTATAATATCGCTTTATAGTGGTTAGTCCAAAGACATGACTCTTTAGTTTCATATTCTCGCATTGTTATTACCCGTTGAACACGTTTTAAGGGTCAATCATGGGTTAGCCATGGCATGAGCACTAGTGGATTTTTCAGATTATTTTGATGTAGCGATGAATTGCGAGCTTTGTTCTTTGGGTTTTGCACCCTGCTGGGATTTCCTATGGTTGTTTTCGTATAACCCTCTTGTCGCTATTGACACCCCGCTAATTTATTAATCATCAATTCAACTTCTTAAAACTACTCCTTGTGTATCTCTTACACAGACTCCCAACAGTATGTCTCCACAGCAATCCATGACATCGCTTTCGGGCGTCCCATACGGACCTAATTCTGGATCAATTCGACCCGATGTAAATATGAGTGATATATCAAGTTACCAGCCATGGAAGGCTTTGAGTGACTTTGCGATGCACAACGATATGGATCAGGGTGCATTTCAACAATTGGTAAGATGGCTCAATCTTTTCTTTAGTTTATGATATTGTACTCCTTGCCTCGGGCCGAAACGGTTTGGGGCTTTCATTTTGGGATATTCCTACCATTCAGTCGTTTCCCATCAACTACCATTATCCTTTCATCCTTCACGATCATTCCTCATACGATGGCATGTTCGATTCTTACTCAAAAGTGACCTTTTTGGTACAATTGTTGTACACGATTTGCACGATTTTCGAATACTCTTTCAAGGATGCGATATACCTCAAGTTAAATCTAATATGCAACACCTCTCCGAGATGTCTGTCAAATTCTGTTCTAATAACCTTGACTCCGAATATTTTCACTTTTAGATATATTCATTTATTTGTCTCTTATTTTGTTTATCATCCAAGCTAAATTTAACAATAATAAAAATTGCAGACTACTCTTTTTGTCAGAAAAAAAAAAAAAAAAGGAAAAAGACTTAATCAAAACTTTGACCCGCTTGATCACCCAAGGTGTCTCCGACTTAGAGATTTTTATCGATATTTTGATCCCCAAATTTTTTTCTTCAATTTAGTTCGAGCGACGTTGTAAATGCGCCATAGTCAGATAGTTGAGCAAATCTTTGAATAAATGATTCTAAGAAAATAGGATAAAAACGTTCTGATATTCACGTCACAATTTTCTCGGGTGTACAAAAATTTCCCTGCACATTTTTTTTCTTTCTTAAAAAATAATGGCCTAAATAAATGGATTTTTGATGGCAGAATTTTAAAGATAAAGATTTAGTAAGGCTAATTGATCGTAAAGTCATCAGAATGGAAATGACCTTTTATCGTATACCTAGAAATTAGTATGACCAAGCTCATATTTTCGCACCTTTTGACAAATTTCAATCGCTTTACAATTACTCGTGTCTGGTCCATGTTTGTCCTTGATGCTTGTGTATCGCTTACTGGTTAAATACTTTCCTTCGGTCTGAACATACAATGGTCCATAGCTCGTTTCTCACGGAAAACTGATTAAGATACATCCTAAAGTACGCTCTTCATGTGGTCCTAATTTGGTTTACCGGGCTGTCGAGGGGTTCCCCTCAAAATAAAATTTATGAGTGTCATAAAATCTTGTCATATTGAACCATAGTGAAAGAGTTCTACCAGTTTTTCTAAAGAACACGCAAACATACTAAGACTCGCACAAAGCCCCTCCTGTCTGAAATGCTACGCGTTGTTTGCTGTTCTATGTTCAAACTAAGTCTTCCCTTTTGATTCTCGTCTCTGTATTGTTAGCACAGCTAAATCAATTTACGCCGAAAGAATTAAGTTTACAACCGTGATTCTTGTCCGATATCTGTTTGCTTTATACTTCGTTTCTGCATATAGATGTTGGCTTGCTGATTCAACCCAACATGGAATAATTTTCAAACCGATACACTTGGATGGACCAAGTATGGATCTATTGTTTACGATCACTTCATCTCCGTTGGCTCCGAGAGAAAAAACTGTTCGAATGTTTGGACCTCGTTGACCTAAACTTTAAAAAAACTCCAACCAGAAATCAGTGTTTGGCCTGAAATTCTCTTCAAAGAGTTTGAGCGTGTGTCCTTTTATCTTGCAACAAAAAGATCGATTCATCCTCAGCATGTGGCTCATCGTCAAAGAATAGCCATCAAAAAACAATAGACTGGTTGCTTTCAAAAAGTTTGCTTAGCAAGATACAAGTCTTCGCACCCAAGCGCTTGTCACTTTTCTAATACATCATAAACTAACTCTCTACCCTTCACTTCCCTTCATAAAAACATCCAGAGAAATAGCTCTGTTCATTTGCGGACGATTCGAGCATGTAACATTGTTCATTAGCTAACAGAATCATTTAGTTTTACTCTGAGATTCGCGATCTAAAGTGATAAGATAGCGTTGTATGTCGTTAGAATTACAAAGATTATGCCAAACCCCTCTCGAAGTCATCCAGATCTCTGTCGCCGATGTTTATATCTTTTGCTTCCTCAGAATGATAATCTCTCGCCCCCATTTAACATTAAGTCCTCAACTTTCTTCCCCCAAATGATGAAGAAAATACACCAGGGACAAATTAATTTTGTACATATTTTCTTTCTCAATTCTAATTTTTTCTGGTTTTCACGCAAAACGAGCCAAATTATAGCCCGTTTTACTGGTGATTGTCTTAGTCATGTTTTTCTTTGTTAATTGGAATGTCTGGGCTGGTGCACGGAAGGTCGAATCATTTGCCATGAATGTTTAAAGCCTCGGGGATAGGAAGAGAGTGATTTCCCGTATTGAGTTGTCTTTGTTTTCTGTTTTAGGTTCATTTTTCGGAGCAAGCCCAAGGAGGGATGCCTCATCAACCAGATGGAATCACTTCTTCAGTAGGAAATTAATACCTCATTCTATAAAATTCACATCATCATTCAAGTCTATTTTAAATATTTTACACACGAAAACATCTTTCTTTCGATCTCTTTCTTTCCGTGCCAAGGTGRTTTGAGAGAAAACTGCGAAAGACAATACAAGGCTACGAAAAATCACATCCAAAGACTATGAATTCGTTGAAGATGCCTTGTACTAAGGTCATCTTTAACACTAGCACTGAACAGCAAAAATATTGATTACTATATATATAATATTTTATCGTTTGAAGATTGAAAGCCAAGGCAAACTAAACAAAAATTCCATATCTAGTTGTATATATATATCTTTGAAATATCTCTATTGGCAGGCACCTTGCTTGCTTGCTTATTGTCAGTATCCATCCCCAATGTGCCTGAACTTTCTATTAAAGCTCTCACAACATGGACTACATTTGATTCATATCCTCGAGACAAATTTCCCTTCCTCTTTATTAATATTTATTGTTATTTTGATCCGTGTTTGGTTTGCCCTCGAGGTATTGGACAAAGCTGGAAAAGAGTTCCTAGAGAATAATGCTGATAAGATTGTTTGATGTAATGGTTATGGACTGCTCCAATATATCTCTTACATAAACTGTCCATGTACATACAGAGAGAGAGAGAGAGAGATTATATACATGCAGTGATAGAAAGAGCAATCCTCATATGATGGTTACTATAACTATAGATTATTACTTGAATATCATAACATCCTATAAGATTGATCTAAGTGGATCGAGCTCAACAATATTACCATATTTATATACACAAAATCATGATCTCATTTCCATGGATATATATGCCTTAAGGTTTCTTCATTTTATTTTATTTTTTTCCTTTCTTTTATCATTATGATTATTTTCTTAACTTATTGTTTAAAGAACAAACATCACATTTCTGTCCATGGAACATATTGGTGTATGTGTTTTAATCGTTATTTTTGGCCCCCAGTCAAATATCCAATTTGTGGCAACTTGTCCCCAGGCAATTTTTGATTACAAGGAACAGAATCCCAAGAATTTTCTTTGTAGTAGCTCCTTCGATAGAATTATTATCCTTAACTCATTAGACTGTTGTTTGGCCTGCGTTTGGCTTCTAAAGGAAGATGATGCTTAGTTTCCAATGCAATCTGTCACATGTCCGCCGTGACTACGATAAAGGTTCCTGCGACTATTCGGTGCCACAAGCACAATACTTGTCACCTGTGGACTGAAGACTTCGTTTCCTTAAAGTGACATAACGAACTCCGCCCTGTTTCGCTCAATACTGTCATTCTTAGGTTTCGTTTTGGAGAAGATTCAGACGATAATCATTATCAATGAATTACTGTCTTCTGACAGCTCGTTTCACAGACATCCAAAAAAATATTAGCTCAAGTAAGAACTAAAACTTCAAAAAAAATATCTTATATCTCGTCCGACCACGACATCTTAACGTGACATCTAATCGATACGGATGAGGCGGGAGTTTTTCGTTGATGATCTCAGACGATATATTTTCTTCTCCTTAGATTATTCTCCTCACTTATGGTCAATCATTCATGGTATTTATTCACCGAAAAAAATGTAAAGGGAGTCGGTTGAAATTAAGATATTTTGGGAATGATATCGCGTCAATGGTTTTCCATAGACGCAGGTGCTTGTTGAGCTAATAGTTGAAAAGCAATTTTGACGAGTGGAATGCAAGCCCGTGCCTGATTTGATTCGAGACCTGTCCACCAATTCTGAAAACCTGTCACCTAATATTTCAAAATTTAGACGTTTAGTATTCTTTTCTTACGACAAATTCTTAGATTTTATTGACAACAAGTCTTGGGCATCACACCAGTGTTTTCGTGGCTAATCTTTCTCGTGTCATAACTCAGTGCACTGTCAATGAACTTGTTTTGTTTTAACCCAATCATTTGCATGGCGTACGAGCAGCGATATTGGTGCACCCAAGAATTTCCAGATGGCGGACTCTTTGTCAGTGTTCATATCTATATATACATATATGCTTTCACAGTCATGAGATTCTTTTGTCTTCTAAAAATAGTCACTCTAGGGCTTTGCCTTCCAACACTTTTTAACTGGTCTTTGCAGACCTAAAATGTCAGCAAAGCAGACCGTATATATAGGACAACGTTTAATGAAAGCCTATATACGATTGGTGAAGTTCAGTCGAGCCATATCAATGAATGTGTGGTCGTTCAAATACTAAACAACGCCATATCCTTAAACTATTTTAGGCGTCCATCTGCTCTTCGAATTGCCAATAACTGCGCGATCATTCTAGCTTATATTGCTAACCAGAAAAAAATTGCTGTGACTGTTGGTGGCTGTTTCATAGGTTGGTTAGAAATGCTACGAAAATTCATATTCTTCCCAAAAGCCCTCTGAGATAAAAATTATGCCTATGGCCTCAAGCGCGCACTGGTTTTTGCTACACGATTTGAATAATGCAAATCATGCTTTCATTGAAGCACTTGAGAACGACATGATTTGAAAATCATATCTTCAGCGAAGCAGAAGTATTCTTTTGTACTTATTGGACTTTCGATTAGATTCGGCTGAGTTTGATTTGATTGAAAATTCCAATCGTCCTTGCTTTTTGACTCCGGCCGAACTTTCTTCCAACCTGGTATCATATGGTGTATCCTAAATTCTGCTCAACTTTTTTTAATAGAATAAAAAGAAAACTTTAAAAAAATAATCCGCATCAGTTATTTTATTTAATATTAATAATGCACAAGAAATTCAAAAAAAGAAAAAAAAATGAAAATATTTCCTTTTCTTTCTACGCAATTTCAAACAAATCTTATATTTTTGAAGACGCTGAAAAGATTTCAATCTTTTTACAAATTAACAAATTTTATTAGGATAGATAATATTTCTAACATCAGTGTATCCATAACTGATATGTCTAAATTATCCTTATCCCAGTAATGAAATTTTTGGACATATGTCGAAGTTGCTTTTTTCGTTAATGTATCATCCTTTTTTTTTTTTTCCAGAATTTTTTTTTTCTCGATAAAAATTCAAATTCCATTTCATTCATAAAACATAATTTTCAAGTAAGCATTTATATACATTTAGTCTTATTATTATAATCCCTTTACTTAAAAAAATCTCCAATTTTGTCGACTCGCAAATTTTCCCCAGTTGTCCATTCCTCGTCCTCAGTCGTAATAATTCTTTGTTAACTTTAACATTGTCCTAAAAGGCTTTTCCATCTCATATTCATCACTATTGGACCATCCACGACAATGTCACTCTTCAGAAACCTTTCACATAACTGTCGACCTCGAACTTTTGCTTTGTAAGCATTAAAAGATAAATAGGAAGAAAAATCGTCCGCATGTTTGTTCCGACATTGTCAAGTCTGGGCAATGTTTGCACGGCCTAAACCCGCTGCTGCCAACGAAATCAAGCACGAAATTGCAGGTATTGAGGATGTAGTTAATGCTGTTTGTTTTCCTTATGCACATATTGTTTTTCCCCTCGTTTAAAACTGCCTTCCAAGTTGCAGCTACAGCAGTAAAGTGTCATATACTCGCCTCCCTGATTCACGTTCCTGTAGACTGATAATTAAAATCGTGTCATTTTGATTACAAACGAGACGAAAACAAATTAAAACTCGTTTTACTTTAGCGTAGGACCGGCACAATACTAGATACAGCTTAATTTTTTATCGCTTTGTTCTTGTGGTTAGCGAACGAGAAGCATATCATATACAACGAACGATTTTGATAAGCTGGTGGACTTAGTCTTCATTTAAGCGCCGATGTTCCATGTCAGAACTTTCACATTCATGGTATAAACAGAATTGAAAATGCCCCAAAAAGCTTTAGTAAATTGAGTCTCAGCTGTCGCTAAGTAAGATAATCAACGCGCGATTTTATTTGGTATCCAAGAGCATTTCCAAGGGTCTTTATTGCAAGCCTTAAAATGTAGTGTTCATATTTCCCTATCTCATCTCTAGCCCTGCTATGAGATACTCCAAACAGTCATTTCCAGATAACAATATAAAATATTGACTTAGAACTGATAATAAGTTTTCAGCCAATACCTACGTATTTATTTTCAAATTGCCCTGGCTTTTAGTTTTCGCTAAAAGATATTCAATGCTTGAACACGTTTTGCTGTTTGACAAGATAAATCATTGTCAACATTTTTTTTACCCGCTTAAAGATAAAAATGATCTTATTTGGACATCACATTAATCTCTCACGTCGACCAAACTTACAGCTAATGCTATTTACTTGCCAAAAGCTCGTTAGTCTTTAAGAAGGATTTAGATCAATTCGAAATACAGTTCCGGTTAGAAGTGAAACGCGGTTTGGCAGATTTGATGGGCAGCCATTTCTTGACAAAAACCTCAAAAAAAAGTCACAAAGCGATGGTCAAAACCCCAGATAAAACTCAAATTTGACTGCTTTTGACTTTATTTATTGTTTAATTATATTTTCCTACAAACCACCCTTTGTTCCTGTGTGTCCACGTCGGACATCCCAAAACTAAAGGTGTCAATGTATTTTCAAAGTGTTGCAAGCGACGCCTTAGAGCTGTTCGACAGATCATCTTGTAATAATCTAATTCTTGACGAGAAATCACGTTAAAACTTGAAAATTTCAACGTGTAAAACTAGTAGGCAATTGAAATACATTTTTAAAATTTAATTTGATAGTTAAATTAGTGCAATATTTGCACAAATTCATATTTCTCTTCGAAGGAAGTCGCCGGGCAACAGGCAAAATGCCTGCTTTGGAAATGAATGTGCCACGCTGAGTCCACTGCAAATCTGCCAATTTTGATTTCTTATATTAATTTGAAACTAAGATTTATTTAAAGCCAAAATGCTCTCGAACTTAACAATTTGAAGTTATAAACACCTGCTTTACGAGTAAAAACCTGATTTCACAAAACGCTATACATTGACATAATTTAGGGGCATCTATAGTGATATGTCGTTTTGTCTCGTGTTTCACCGTTCAAAATCACTGCTTTCAAACCTGGTGCTTCGTGCTTTTTTTCCTAAAACAAATCTTGTTATTTATAAAATAAACGTAGCTCATCTTTAAAGCATAAAGAAATATCCTGTTTAGTAATATTCTTTAGCAAACAATATCAACGATGTAGTGGAACATCTTCAAATAAGCTGGACTGTAAGTAGTTTGGAATATCGAGCACTGTTTGGAAATCTCATGGAGGATAAGAATTTTGAAAACGATAAACTAGCTTATTATCAGTTCTATTTACTTGCTTATCTTTATTTTATCATTATTTTTTTCATTAATGTTTAATTATTTGCTTTTTTTATTTAATAAACACAGGGCGACAAAGCCACCAATGCCATTGTCAGGAACATTCAGCGGCAAAGCTCCATCATAATTTTTGCAGCTCAATTCTCTGTTGCTTACAGTTCAAAGAAACGATTTGTTTATTGTTATTATAGTTTTAGAAGTTAAATTTTTTAATCAATATCGCTTGGCAAAACTTGACCTGCGTAGGACAACTCAGTATTATCGCCTTGTGCACGCGACATTTATTGCGCTTATCAGGACGAGAATGTGTCGTTTCAACACCGATGAAGAAGACGATTAGATATGACTTAATAAACATAAGTTGATACGAAATGGGATTTTATTTTCAATTAGTAAAAACGGTAATCTAGAACAACTGTTTCCAGAAATTCTACGTTCTGTCTTCTTAAGAACCTGGACGATTCTTCGATTCGAAAGATACTATTTCATAGAGAAACACGTTGAATAAATTTGTAAGATCTCATAAGGTGTGTAGATATTGGATTAAACCTTTCATAACACGAACTGTTGGAAGCCATTATTTTTGTACACATCTGGTACAAATACATAGAACAATCATTCAATCCCAGAATCATTTTCAGGGAGAAGAAACTCAATTACAGCTTAGTGAAAATCACTTTTTTTGGCCAAAAACTGTTACTGTTTAATCATGACAAGTCCTCCGTGCTTTAGATTAGGAAGATAAAAATTGGCACGAACAATGTTCTTGAGCAATACAGAAGCCAATCTATTTTCGGTGCAAGATCACAATTGAATATTAAATAAACGAAGCCTGTCAGCAAGCTTACGATGGAAATCTTTTATCTGGCTATCTAAACTTCAAGGGTGACCAGTCGATTTTGATGGTCGAGTAGATTGCGAAAGGGCGCGAGGGACAGATTCCAATACCACCCAAGACGCGATTGTTTCGTCAATAAGAAAGAATTTTCAAAGAATGCGAAGCAATTGTCTGTGAATAGCTCGGGAACTGATAGCATATATGCCTTCCTTACAAAAACATTCCAAATTTTCAAACTCAAGGCTTTAGCTCACGTTTTATTTGCACTGTAAACACGATTGTCGGGGTAGGGCATCGGGTTTCTCATCGTGTTTGCGTTTTCTCCTTTGTCTTCGTGGGAAAGTTCAGAAAACTCAAACCATGGGTTTATTTTCATCCTAAGATTGCTTGGTTGGGACGTAAATAGCTGAAATATTCATTCCTTGGATGTTTGTAGTATAAAAATACCAAACAAAAAGGAAAACGCCGTAAAAATTTAGCAAAATTCCAATTACTTCCTTAAGGACACCACGCCATTGCGGAACTATTACATCATGGCAACAGGAATCTCTGGAGATTTTTTTTTTCAATAATCGCTTTAGTAAAATAATAGTGCTTTTTATATCATTATAATGAGCAAAAATTCCAAGACAAAGAATAATAATAATAAATTGAATAAAAAATTGAACCAAGAACGTCTGTGAAACGTGTCTGAGTTTAACATGTTTTATTTTGCATCCCTTCGTGAGCCGGGCAACGCAAAGCAACGACAAAACCTGATTAACGAGCCGTAATGAAAATATCCCACGGCTCTTAACTCGCCGTCTTTTGTTCCCCATTTATCGAGCAAATGTTTTTCAATGTTTTCTCATAATTATATCCACTTGTTTCTATTGTGGTCACAAGAAAAGCTGTAGTGTGCGAACGTTTATGAGCAAATATTCTCAGACAAGATAGGAAGGCGTAATTGTATTAGAATGCATTGTATGTGGACAACTTAATCTTCATGTAAACAAATAAACTGCTCGCAGTTTGCCGCAATGGAGCGGGGCTCGGTAAGAACTATCTATAATATTCCTTTGAGTATACAGTAGTTCGTTTATCTCCGTTCATTTAGATTCATCGTCAAAGACACAAATGCTTTTGTACTTGACTTCGTGTTCCAGGAATGTTTGCGTTACCATGGTAGCAGACTTAACATCAAGGGCTTAGCGGCCGTGTGTCATTTTAGATTCTCATCACTGCCAGGATAGTCTCCCTCGCATCCGTTTTTAGTGTCGGTCGTCACGCAACGTTGCGTGACGACCGACACTAAAAACGGATGCGAGGGAGACTACTGCCAGGGATCATCAGACAGCATAAAGACGGTGCTCCAAATATCCATTCCTAACATTTTTCTCACTTCATCAGTTTTTTTTTTTTTTTTCCTGTTGCTTTAAATAGTATCTAATACCATTGACAAACGGTGCCTTAAGGCTGATTTTCAAGCGTGTTAAGATGGGACTATCACCTAGATAATATGCAGCACTACGAAAGAAATATTTCTTGGTTCTGATGTAGAAACGTTGTGTCAGACAAAAAAATCCTCCAAGCCCCTTAATTGTGCACGTCACTCGATATGGCTTTTCAAGTCATCAAAACTGAAAAAATATATTTGATTATCGTTCAAATTACTTCTCGCTTCAGTCTATTGGCCACTGAACTCAACCATTTCGTTCCAGTTTATAAAATACTTGCTGCTAGGCACTGAACCCAACCATTTCTTGTCAATTTTGAAAATACGGGCTACTAAGGCTGTTTCTTGTCAGGAGTACAAAATACGTGCTGCTATATATTGGCGTAACACATAAGATCGGATTGTTTACCGGAGCCATTCCTGTTCGTAACACTTTTACCAAGAATGGCTTCACTGACTACAGTTAGTTGCATAGTTAGCCCAAGGTTTTTACCGCCAAAAGTCCGATTGTAGAATCCAATCCCTCGAGGGAGGGCAGTGTGTGGGTAACGGAGTACAAGAACCTTGCGAGTTGATACTTTTGATGCTCGTAAAACCACTACTTTTTTCGGGCAAAAACAAAATGAAAGACACCATTGAGATTCCTATTTTACTTGCTCTTCTAGAATTTGGTAACTTTAGCCTTAAAGTCCAAAATTGTGACAATTCGGGATCTGGATTTACTCCTTGGATCGGACTTTTCC
>NW_022258248.1:285498-301817 GCF_009602425.1 Actinia tenebrosa
TATCGGTTACAAGAACGATCGCGATGTTTAGATGGGATACTCGCAGTCCAGGTGATTGAGAGAGGGTTGTGTCTAGATGGGATACTCGCAGTCCAGGTGATTGAGAGAGGGTTGTGTCTAGATGGGATACTCGCAGTCCAGGTGATTGAGAGAGGCTAGGGTTAACGAAGTACGTCATAGGTTTCCGAACACACGAGTGGGACTTTATAGAAATTTTTATTATAGAAAATATTTATTATAGCTTAATTTATGCTATCGTAGGGTACGACTACTAGACGACTGAATAAAATTCCCCTGACAATTATACTCTACTCCCTAGTCTCTCTCAATCACCTGGACTGCGAGTATCCCATCTAGACACAACCCTCTCTCAATCACCTGTACTTTGAGTATCCCATCTAGACACAACCCTCTCTCAATCACATGGACTGCGAGTATCCCATCTAGACACAACCCTCTCTCAATCACCTGGACTGCGAGTATCCCATCTAGACACAACCCTCTCTCAATCACCTGGACTGCGAGTATCCCATCTAGACACAACCCTCTCTCAATCACCTGTAATTCGAGTATCCCATCTAGACACAACCCTCTCTCAATCACCTGGACAGCGAGTATCCAATCTAGATACAACCCTCTCTCAATCACCTGTACTTCGAGTATCCCATCTAGACACAACCCTCTCTNACTTCGAGTATCCCATCTAGACACAACCCTCTCTTCAATCACATGGACAGCGAGTATCCCATCTAGACACAACCCTCTCTCAATCACCTGGACTGCGAGTATCCCATCCAGGCACATCCCTGTGGATACTATCTATATAGTGGGTTTCCTGTGGAGTGATATGATAACGAGGCAGTTTCCAAGGAGAACCAAGATGGCGGGATTTGATGAAGAGTTTGAACAACACTAACTTCAAAATACAACAAAAAAACTGTCATGAACTAGCAAAATATACTAACAGAAGTCTCAGTTATCAACAACCAAGGCTACTGGAGTCATCAGTGGTTTCAAATCTCAAGAATTTGTGGTTCGTTCGTTTTAAAATGTCCCAACAAGAAGGTCAAAGCAGAAGACGTCGATCACCCCGGGTTTCTTCTTCAAGTTCAAGATCAAACGAAAGCCTTCACAGCCCCAAAATCAATGAAAATAATAGTAATAAGACTCCTTTAAAAGATGGTGGTGGCTCAGGAAGAAAGGGGAATTTTTCAAAGGTATGTTTTAGATGGTTTTTTTGAAGTCGTTATTTTGTAAACATCTTCAGGTTATCTTTTGTAAACAAAAACACTTGACTTATAAAAATGATTTTAAGAATCTTATTGAAAACTAAAATAAAAAATAGTTTCATTGCCAATTTATATCTCTATTCAATTAAATCTTAGTTTTATTTATTTATTTTTCAAGATATTCAGCTTTAAATAAAAATATTTTTTTTAAACTGCTGAGCAAAACGTTTTCTCTTTATTTTAAATATGTTTTTGTACAAATGACGTAATGTTGATTATACTCACTAACACTGAGTTTAATATTCTCATATTTTGTTTAAAGCTGGTTCAAAGTACTTTATTTTTACAGTTTGTACAAACAATTCTTTCAATTTTATATATAAAGCTTGCTATATTTAACAATAAGTGTACAAATTTTTTTTGGTGACAGGATTGAAATCCTTACTTTTTTTTTGCAAAAACACTTGTTATAAAATAACTGTCATGAGCATTTCTGATTGGTTGGGTGGCATGCTCTATATGATTATTACTTAATTCATATCATTATTACTTTATTAAGAGTAATCACATTCTTGTACAGTGTAACTAGTTTAAATTTGGTTTATAATGTTAAATTGGATCTGAAAAGCCCCCTTGGGAGCATCTAGTAAAGCATATTGTATTGTATTGTATTGTATAAGACGCTGCATAATCAACAAACAAAATCGAACGATCAATTCCAAAAATGGTTTTAAGCTTGCGCTGAGCTCACGCTCCATGTGCCAGTGATTCGTAAACCTATGTGTCTGTCCTATGTGTCCGTCCTATGTGTCTGTCCTCACACATGTAACTGTCAGCCAATCAGATTGTTAGAATACTCTCTGTTTTTGTAAAAAGAGTACTTACATGTACCTCTCACCTCTGGGGTCTCAGGAGCAATTCCTGGACTCAGCATTGCATAAGGGTAGAGTTTTGAAGAAATAGTTATAATATTAAAAAATAGTTTTCTCTTGCTATGTGACAAAACAGAAGGGGGTCCATCGTACAAGCAGTAATGATCAAGTCAGAAAACTGGTGGAAAAAGAGGGGAGAACGGCAAGAAATCTGGTGACCTGGTCTGTCCCAGTGAATAATGATCACTATGAAGGTGAGCAGCATATATTTATATTTTTTTGGTTTGTTCGTTCTTTCATTTGTTTATTCATTTGCTCCTTCACTCATTTGGTCATTCTTTCATTCATTCATTCATTTTCTTTACAACCACGACACTAGCATTGATTGTACAATGTATACCATTCTAAGGACATTTCATTTCATTCTTGTTTTTCTCATTAATAATAATTCATTTCTACCTTCCTTAGAACTTTTAACTTTTTTTATAATAACTAGTCAAATTGGTAATATAATGTACAATTGTAGTGCAGTATTACAATCAAAGATTATGTCTAGACATTAAATTTACTCCAGTAATTCATTTTAGTAAAAATACACAGGTGATTATTGAAAATCTCGCGCTCTGATTGGTTGAGAAACCCACACTATCACACGATAATCCATCAAGCGATAATCCAAAATGGCGGCCAGCCGCTTTGTTGCTGTTACCAGAAAAAAATGTCTGTATACTTATACTAAAACAATTATTATTTGCCTCAGCCTCAGTGAATATTGGAGAATATTTACCTCGCAGGTCATAGACTCGCATCTTGGTAAATATTCCCTGATATTCACTTCGCCTTTGGCGAAAGTTGTTAAATATTACTTGTCTAAGTCATTGCTATTTTCATTAACATGTGAACTCATGCAGTAGCTGTGAACTGCATGCTGAAATCTAATCAGTAGGTACCTTTCATATTAATTTGACTGACGGCAATGAAAAACTAAATTCCAACAGGCAAATTGCAACTACAGAGTTTGCATGTTGATATGAAAAAAGCAGTTTACTGAAAGTAATTTTTCTTCAAAACATGTACAGATTATAGAATAATTTGTTATTTGTCACTAGCTCATGTACTAATTTTTTTGACAGAATAATTTGTCATTTGTCACAAGCTTGTGTACTAATTTTTTTGATAGAATAATGTATATTTTGTCATTTGTCATTAGCTCATGTACTATTTTTTTGACAGAATAATTTTTGTCATTAGTCACTAGCTCATGTACATATTTTAATTCAATTAGTCTTTTTTTCAATTCATTTTTACATTTCCTTATATATTTTATTAGACTTAATTTGGAACCTTTAATTTTCTGACAAAACAATTATGCACAAAAGCTCAACTATTTTCCATTTCTTTATGATTAATTTGCAATCCATTTTATTCATTATTCTAAAGCTTATTTATTTAGAGAAAAACAGTAATGCAGGTTGATTACTTTTTTATTTCATTCATTTACTAGTATTCAAAAAAATTAATTTAATATTTTCCATTTTTTATTAGTTATTTATTGTTCTAGAAAATATTCCATTCTATAATATTATTGTTATGGTAAACATTAAAGAAACAACATTATTTCTCTAAATATTTATATTTTACTTGTGTTTGTTCTGCTGGAAGACAACTCCTAAAATAAAGAGAGTTTTGAATTATTAACTTCTCAAATTTATTAAAATGCACAGTGTATTTTAGTAAAATATTCGCAATATGATCCTTGCCCAATCTCGTCCTCACCAAAAACCTGTCACATTGTCATAGTTTGAAAGGAAAATGAATCTCCCAGAGTTTTAGATTATTGAACTGAATAATGGCCCATCTAAATGGTCTTCTTGTTGTGGTCTATTGAAAGTTTGATAATGAGATATTGATCTTTGCTGTTACTAGAGCCACCAATGGATCGTGTGAAGCGAGATTCATTGAACAATAATATTTTGCATTTAAATTGCTCCTTTCAGAACACATCCTAAAACAATAGTATATCAAATCGAGCATATTTAAGATTTTATTTAGTACCTAAGACAGGTCCTTTTTGGCCCTTTAAGTTCGTATTCATGATTCTATTTTCTTCAATGGACTAACATGATATTTTCACAAGGTTAGTATGTACACAGCTTGAATGTTTATTTCTATCCTTCGTAACTAAAAAATAGACTAACCAAGAGACATAACGTGTGGATTAATATTCAAAGTAACACCACCAATACTTAGTATTTTAAGAGATAACACCTGCATTCTTTCAAGTATTTTCACTGTCTGAGCAAGTAATCATCGCCAGTCTTCATCAGACATTTGCAATTAAATTCCACAACAAATCAATATTTTCTCTTCAAATTTGATGATATTTGAAGTAAAAATTCATATTTTGAATGGTTTAGACTTATCTAGATTTATTGGTTTTCTTGATCGAAAGTTCACCTCTTCCTTATTCAATTTTTTCAAAAATAATATTCACAAAATTGTTAATTCTTTATAATTGATATGTGCTGTCAAAAACATAAGCTTTGGCTGCAAAGTTTCCACAATGAATTATTCATTTTGAACATCATTTATTTTTTGACATGTGGATGAAGAAAAATGGCTTAGGTTGTTATCATTTGTGCACCGCTATTGAGGTATTTATTTTGTCTTGTAAAAGTGGTTATTTAAAAAAAAATTCTAGGGATCAGACCTTTTTATTTTGTATTTATTTCAAAGAAAACATAAAAGATATACAGTTACATGTACATGTTGAGTGATTAAATATGCACTGCAAGTCAGGTAAACTATAAAGTTGAAGACTTTCATTTTGAACTTTGAGTTTTTTTAAAAAGAGGTCAGAAAAATAATTAATGTACATGTTAAAAATATATGTACATGTTATTTGATTCTACAAGAAACTTATACACACTATTTACGAGATAGAAGTACAACCACTGGCTAGCTCACTTACTTGCTCATTCCCATTTCTTTAGCATATTTTCTATAAATGGCAGCTTACGTTAAGTTGTTAAGATTCATCTGATTTTTTTCCAATTTTTTATCCAAACTAGACTTAGGTTAGATTTAAAAGTAACAATTGGTCATTGCATAATTCCACAAAATTGAATGGACTCTAACATTTCCTTGATATATAAATAACTCATATTTGTAGTAAATCTAACTCTCAGATCTCAAAATTCCAATACTTCACAGAATACTCCATTTTGTAGTTCTGTTCGAGTGACCAAGAATAATAGTTGCAAGTTGAGGCTACAGTTTCCACGCATAGCAAAACTATACTTTTTATCAAACTCCAGCCTCGGCTTGGAACAGAACTGTAAAATGGAGTATTGGTAAATTAGGTCTCAATTAATTAGGTCTTTCAAAATTACCTTTTTCTTGTTCCAAGCTTTAAGATCAAAAATTGAAAACCCGTGAATAGCATTTTGAAATTTTTTCTCGTTTACAGAAATCTTGTCATCTTTTCTCAGCATGTTAATTCTGATAAAATTATTTTTAAGCTTAAAATATGACACTGACTTTTATTTGTAAAATAATTTGATTAAACATGCCTTGAAAACTGTGTTGTAGACTGACTATGTATGTGTTAAAGGAAAATTTTCAAATGTTCAAATTTTTAAAACATTTTGAAGAGATATTTGAGCATTGAATTAAGATTTTTCTAGCAGTTTTAAAGAAGGTTGTCATTTTGATTTGTTTTTATTCATGTCCTTTTGTTATTTTGTTATTTTGATATTTTGACTTCCAGCTGATGATGATGAAGGGTGGTTTATGGAAAACACATTCAAAACATGTTATCATGTAGAATTCCTTTCAACTCTGCCTTTTAGGGACAAATATGCAGATTATATTTCCATCATTTGGAAAAAGATTGTTTAATGAATGTTTAAATATAAACTTTTTGCTGTGTACCTGGACTATAGATTCATTTACATAGGGTTAGCCTTGCATTTTAATAATTAATATTTACAAGAATTGCACAACTTCAACAATACAAACATTTTGAAATTACACAGACCTTTACTGGAACACATGAATATTATGCAAAAAATCAAGGCTAGCCATGTGTGAATGCAATCTTAGTGACAGAACAGAGTAGTATTTTTTGAATTCATGATATTTATTTCACCTGATAAAACAGTAAAACTGCAATAAACTGATTTTTCAACTACTCCAGTGGCCGTTATCAGATTTATAATATCAACAAGTCAAAATGCTAGCATGGTTTCCATTACTACATGCTGATCAAGACAGCAATTGTGATAGGGAACTTGGGCAAAGTAGTACCATCAATCCAATAAATCATCAATGTAGGTTCTTGTGTACAAGTACCTTTAATTTACTCACTCAGAATCATCAAAATACTTGAATGACAGTAATTACCTGTCACAGCTTGTCTCAATCAGCTAATAGCAATAAAAACAGTGAGTTTCAATGTTTCTGTCCAGAGAGAGCAAAAAGAAGCAAGCCAAGAATAATGACCAGGAAAAGACAAGTAACCCCAGAGCAATCAGGGTCTTCAGAACGTGACTGCTCACCTGCAAGTAAGAGTAGCTCAAAGTCTCCAAACCGAGGAAGAGCAGGAAGGAAGACGTCCACATCATCAACAGGGAAGAAGAGTGACCTTAGAGCAAGATACTGGAGCTATCTGTTTGATAACTTAAAAAGAGCTGTGGATGAGATATATAGTACATGTGAAACAGATGAAAGTACAGTAGAATGTGAGGTGAGTTCAGTGGATCTGACATGATTGTCATGACCCTCCCTGCTTCCTTTCCTCAATTCTTTCCTTGCTTTCTCCCTGCCTTCCTTCCTCACTTCCTCCCTCCCCTCATCCTTCCCTCCCTCCCTACCTCCCTTGCTTTCTCCCTCCCTTCCTCCCTCCCTTCATCCTTTCCTTCCTTTCTCACTTCCTCCCTACCTTCCTCCCTTCCTTCTACCCTCATTTCCTCCCTCATTTTCTCCTTCCCTTCCTTGGATCCTCCCTTTGTCCCTTCTTTCTTTCATCCTTTCTTTCCTTCATACCTTCTTTCCTTTGTCCCTATCTCTCTTCCTTCTGTCCTTATTCAATATCACCTCCCTTCTCCCATATTTGCATCATAAAATGCACTCTAATTTATTATATACACATAATCTATCATGTTAATGTAATTATTCATAATTATTTTCAGGAGGTTATTATGATGCTTGATCAGTGTCGACGTGACTTTGCCGCTCTCATTGAGAGAATATGTCTTCAGGATGCTTTTGAAAAAGCTGACTACAAGGACAGGTAGACGATGATGATTGATGATTATGATATTTATATAGCACTCTTTTTCACATGGATATGTTCAAAGGCGCTTTTACACTGATTTATGAATGAGGGATGGTTAGTATGAGGTGTAGGCACTGAGGGTGGTCACTGCCAGGGTTTCTTTACATCCTCAGTGGTTCTTTTRCATCCCTCCGATGTTGGTTAGTAAATGTGGAGAGATGGGACCGCCATTTAAAGTGGTCATCCGAGCCACTTGAAAGTCTAACCATTTGCAGATGTAATTACAAAGGCAGTACTTTCTCCTCAGTTATTTTAAGACCCTGAGTGTTGGTCCGGCCGGGACTCAAACCACAACCTCCCACACAAAAGTCTGATGCTCAACCAACTGAGCCAACTGGTTGGCTGTTGATGTTGAGCATTACACCACTGAAAAAAAAGAAAACGTTGTGCATGACGTGTGTAGTTAAAAAGCATGCGGGTATTGGTAGAACACAGGAGAAATGTTAGGAGAAGCATGACCTGTAGCGAGCGAAGGAGTGCTTCTCAAGCGTTCTTCTAATCCCCAGATACTTTTTAACTACACACAGAACAGTGACAAGTTTTTTTTTTCTTAAGGTATTAGGATACGAAAAATGACGAATTGCTCGAAAAAAACTTTTTCTTTAATTTCGTAATTTTAAACTTTTATCTTTCATATGTTTGTGAAACTTCTTGCAATTTTTGATTGGAAAAGCCAAAATTTTGAGAAAAATCGAAATCGTGACTTTATCAAGACCGGAAATGTACCGTCGCTTAATATATGCACATCTGTCATGCTCCTTTGTCATTGTAAAAAGATCCTTGTGATCGTCCAGAACACCAGATAATTTGACAAGTGATGACAAAATGGAAGGCTCAAGGTGTTTTGGCCAACACCATCGTTGCTCCCAGCAGCTTCCGGCTCCAAACAAAGAAATGTGTTTTTCTCGAATCTTTTTTGCCGCTAAAACCTCAACTTCAAAAAGCTAAAAGTCCCTTGGATTTCATTCAATTTTTTTAAAATTTGGAGAGTTTATAAAGTAACTCATGATCCAAAAAAGTGATCGCTGAACTTTGATCAAAAATAGCAAGAGATAGAAAACAGATATCAAAAATCTGGGACACCCTTTTTGAGCTTATTATCTCCTGAGTATGTTAAGCCATTTTTCGCAAACAGCTTAAAATGTATGTGTCCGTTAACGTTTTCACTGAGGCATGGTCAAATTTCGCTTCGAGGGCAATAATGTGAACAACAATAAAAAAAATCGTATTTTGAAAATTTCTTCATAAACTATATTTACTCAGCTTTCAGAAAATGTATACTTTGTTTGTGTTATACTATAAAGGCAGCGCATTATTTAAGTTTGCGCGCATAGTGGTCGTAAACATATCCTAATACCTTAATTAGAGTAATTGTTATTTGGGATGCAAATGTCAAAATAGAAATTGTGCACGCGTGCTACATATGCTCTCATAGAGCATGCACTCCCATCCAATCAGAATGCAAGATTCAATCATAACATGTATTTTATAACTCACCATACCACACTTTCACCCAACCACATTCCCTTTCATTCCCATAAAATTATCTTTCATACCATCCTATTCTTCCATTTACCCAATATTCAGACCCACATCTTTGGCCTGGGAAGTGCGAAAGTCCTCTCCTGGAAAATCACTTGTCACAAGTCCATGTACAGTCCAGCCAATCACTGAACGAAGTGCCCAAAGCCCAGTACGAAGCTTGAACTTCAGCACAGCTTGCACAACAGCCAATGCCATAGCCCCCAAGCCAACAGTGCTTGTTCAATCGAATGTTATTAAACAAAATGGTCCATCATGGGCTGACAGAGTCAAGGGGACACAACCAACAGTGGCAAATAAAAATTTGGTAGTTCCGTCAAGTACCACAGCTTTTACAAAAAGTCAAGAGCTTCATTTGAATGGAGTTACACCAAGAAGTGAGGATGACCAGGATGACGGCACTGATGAGGAAGGCTGGGAAACTGTTCGGCATGGCAAGAAACATACGCCACAAGGTACCCATGGTAACCTTAGAGGAAGTCAACAGAGAAATAAGAATTCACCAGAAAAGAAAGAGGTGCACAATCATCTTGTGAATGGATATAGGAATGATAATGTGAATGGGAATGTGGATGGGAAGGATTTCACAAAGCTTAGTGTGAATGCAAATACCACTCCAAGGAAGATTTCCCTTACTTCAGAAGAAGAAGAGCTTGCTACTCATCTAGATGACAGTGACCTTGAACAAGAGCAAGCCTTGGATCTTGAGCACCAGAAGGCTATCTCAGATGCATTGGAAGAAGAAGAGAACCTAACCAAAGAGATTGAGGAATGGCAAGAACAAGCCCTTGCTTCGGCTATTGAACATGAACAAAGCCTTGCCAGAGAGATTGCTAAAGAAGAGGCTTTTGTTACTGCATTGAATGGAGAAGGGGAGACACCAACCTCCGAGCTAGAGACTGAAACTGAGGGTGAAGGAGAAGGAGAAGGAGATGAAAACAGTACCGAAGCAGGGGAGATGAATGTAAGTTTGAATTTAAAAATAACTATGTTTGTGTGATGTACGCTTATTCTGTACATTGTTTTTGTTGTAGAGTGCAATACCACATATCTGTGAAAAACTTTGTAAGAAATTGTGCAAATTTGCTCAAATTAGTAAGTTCAGTAGACCTCAGTAGATAGACTGTAGACCAACAAAACTTTGCACTAATTTTTACACGATTTTGTGAGTTTTCCACTTTGAGTTTTCTTTATTTCATAAATTATATTATACTGATGCAGGGCTCTAAATAGGAACTTTTTCATGTGCTGCTATGGCGCCGCCTCTCACCAATGCGGCCCGAGTTCAAGTCCTGCCGATCTTGATGTCGTATGTGAGTAGAGTTGTTTGTTGGTTCTCTCCTGTGCTTCAATGGTTCTTCTCCAGGTCCTTGCGGTTTTCCTCCCTCCTCAAAAATCAATTTCTAAATTCTAATTCGATCTCTGCAGGCTTTCACTTAATTTGGAGCCTAGCTCTGTTGGGATTGTCCCACGCTGTGATACGACAGCAAAAAGCTTTGTAGATTTTAGATTTTATTAGCCTGCCATAGTAAAGGAGCATGGTAAAAGGAGGTAATTCCAGTAAATTTTGCATGCCATTTCGTTATTCATTTGGCAGCACATTGTTATTTTTGCCTGCCAAACCTTTAATTTGGCCTGTCGTTTGGCCATTGGCAGGCCGCTATTTCAAGCCCTGCTGATGGACTATATATGCTATACACAATAGCGGTACATGTATTGTGAGTGGACAGACTTCATTAAAATATAGCTTCACCAACCAGAATGAATACATGACTCTGACACTATTCCACAGCCTTCACTAGAAGACTCTAGCAAGGCCATCAGCTGGGAAGATTTGGTTGCAAACTATGAAGGTAAGCACTTCTAGGGTATTAGTTTTGTACATGATTTTGTCTTCCCTGTTGCAAGACCATTGGGGAAAGATGGTGGCAGGCATTGCCAATTCACTGCCTCTTGTGGTCATAGGTTTGATCCTCAGACTTGCAATCGTATGTAAATAGTAAGTTAGTAAGTTTATTGGCTCTCTCTTGTGCATCGAGGATTTTCCCTGGGCATCTTTGGTATTCCTTCCACAAAAAAATCTGTTTTTAATTTGCATTAGTGCTACAAGGTTGTTAGTTCACCAGTGAGGTTTCCCTTGAGAAACAAGGACAATCTACTTATTTATTATTTGTGCAGAATATTTGCCCTCAGTTGTATAACAGCAGTACAAACTGATTTGTTTTAGCTGGTAGAGAGACTGGTATGAGTTGGGGGGATGCCGTTGAACTATCTGATGAAAGACCACCAGGTCGTGCTGTTGCAATGCACCAGAAACTGTCTGCACCAAACAGGAAGAGGTAAGACCACAATTTATTCTACTCTTCAAACTTTTTGAAAACTTCTCAGGGATGATGGAAAATTTCTAAAATTTAGGAGGCTAGGTAGGGACATGGAAGGGGAGGGGCGGGGAGGGGGGGGCGGGTGGCTACCATTTCGGAATAGAGAAAGCACGGGTTATTCAGAGAGCTAGTACATGTACATGTTTCACGACATGTTTCCACAACAGTTGTTGCAATTTTTCACCAATATTATTGAAATTTAACTACCTTCGTATAAAAAAGATCAAAATTTTTGCAACCTTCTTTTGTCAAAAAATTTGTGTTTTTAAAAAAAATGATTTCAATTTGTAATATTACAATGCTTTTATCTTGTTTGATTCAAAGACCTTTGGAAGAAAGGATAAGGATACACGAAGAGAAACAGGTGAATGTCAAACAGCATTTTTACTACAGCTGTACATGTATGCTAAGGGACTAGTGAAGGGTGACAAAGAACTAAGCCTTTTCCCCTCACCCTTGGGGTCTTAGATTCAAGTACTGGACATGGCTTCCCATGTCAGCAAAGTTGGCTGGGTATTTCCTTTGAGTTGAGAGGTTTTCACCAGTTTCTCTATCTTTGAGTATGCTGTGCCCTGACTTAGATCAGCCCAGAGGTTGTTTCAGGGCTCAATCTGTGAGTTAGCCATGCCCTGACTTTAATCAGCCAAGAGGTTGTTTCAGGGTTCAATCTGTGAGTTAGCTGTGCCCTGACTTAGATCAACCCATAGATTGTTTCAGGGTTCAATCTGGGAGTTATAGCTCTGCACTGACTTACAGGTAGATAAGCCCAGAGGTTGTTTCAGGGTTCAATCTGTGAGTTATAGCTGTGCCCTGACTTAGATTAGCCCAGAGGTTGTTGTTTCGGGGTTTGATAACTCTTACATTGGTTCCATTAATGACAACTTGACATCTAAGATCGAAAGCCATTTGACTTTGATTTTTAGTTCAAAGCACAACAAAAAAGAGAGAAACTTTTGGAGGAGAGACTGCAAAAGCTACAGATGCTGTCAGAAAAAGTAAGAGTGTCAACACCTCTCCGTCAATCCATCTACTCCCCCTCCTTCACACCCATCCATCATTACATACACGTCTCCAATTCTTTCATCCATACATCCTACAGTACCTCCCATTCTATTCGTCCAATTTAGTTCATTCACACCAACCTCAAATCCCATTAATTTATCAATCTATCTGTACACCCATTCTTTCATCCATCCCTTTCCTGCCCACCTCCATCCATCCATCCATCCATCCATCCATCCATCCATCCATCCATTATTGGCCTCATTCATTTATCCACACATTCATCCATTAGGTCCCAACCGTCTATCTACTCAGTTATCTTTAAAGCAACCTCACTTTACCTTGAAAATTTCAGGTTGAGAAGGTCCGTGATCTACAGGTGGAACTCATACAAAGCCGCCACTTGTACTTATCTGAAAAACAAAAAAGGGCAGAACAATTGAGAATGACGATGATCAAAGAGAAAGTACGGAAAGCAAGAGGCGAAGAAGCTAAGGTATAGCAACAATAACCAATGAGAGTTACAGAGTTAGTTATAGCGAGTTTGCACGTTTTGACGACAAATTTCCCGCCAGTTCATTTTTTAAAAAATTGGTAACGTTTCTCGTTTTGGCGCGAAAAATCCTGCCATTTCATTGGGTGAGAATTAGTGAACATCGTTCGCGTTTTGGCGGTAAAGTTCCCGCCATTTCATTTGCTAAGAACTGACGGATGAGCGTTTGCTAGGATGAGACAGGTTCTTCGGCAGCTTGCTAAATGCCAAAATTTACGGTTCGATGACAGGTGAATGAAATCGCTTTTATCAACACGCTAGAAGCACAGAACAAAAAGATCGAGGTTATGTCACGAATACAGGTAAGAACCTGGGTTTTTCAATTTTTAATTTTATAATATTTATACTACACTCAACAAAATAACTGTATTCTGATTGGACAAGAGGAGTTCAATTATAAATCCCAAATTGTACTCTGTCGAGTCCCAATTAAGTTGCTCAAATTTTTTTGAGCGTATTATAAACGAAAAATTGCACAATCTTCTCGTACAATTCGGAATCTATAGATACTCGTGATGTTTTAAAAGTTGTTAATTTAGGCTCGCCTAAAGGTTCGTCCAATTTTTGAAAACTTTCAACCCATCACTTGTACCTATAAATTTCGAATTGTAATTGAGATCGTTCGATTTCCTAAAAAAATAATCAGGAATTCAAAACGAGGAATCCGGAATCAATCTCCCGGAATCTGGATTCTACCATCGCTTATGATTCCCTTACTAGTTTTATTATTGTGACGTTAAATTGAGTATTTATTATTGAATGGTCTTTTTTCAGGAACACGAAGCAAGGCTGCAAGATTTGCAGGTCAGATAATGTCGAATGAAAACTTTTCAAAACTGCTTTGAAGTTTAAATAACATCTTTAAAAAATAATTTTAAAAAAGTGGGAAATATGAAAAAGGACATGATGAAAATAAAACTTCTGTCCTGTTGTGCTATTATTTTCTTTATCTTACAGGAAGAACGCCAAAGAAAAAGAGAAGAACAGCAAGCCAAGGAGGCGGCTGCACAGGTCAGTGTAACTCATTTCTCTTTTTGTGATAGTTTTTTATCATAGGACTGAAGATAAAGATGACTAGTCTTTTACTGCCTTACCGAAGACTATCTTATCTTTTAAGATGATCAATGTAAGTGGCGCAACTGTGCTTTCAACGTTACTCCCGAGAACAAAGTTTTAAGGAATGTCCAAATTCTGACGCAAGAAGCCTGTTAATGCAGAAAAATGAGCCAAAATTATGTTCTTCCTGAAAGTGGTCTTCAATCAAATGGTTGTTGAAATCTTTATTTTCTCACTATGACTACTTTTGCCTTCCATTTTAGGAAAGACGTCGACAGTTAGAAGCTGAAAGACTTGCGAGGCTGGAGGAGATGCAACAAAGAAAACTAGAACAGGTATGAATATTAACCACTTTAGGGGACATAATTCCAAGATGGCGTCTGTTTCGCCCCATCCCACAATGCACTGCAATGCTAACTCGTCCCAGTTTTTTCCTCAACCTGGGAATGGCTAATACAGTATAGCCTCTAATAAGCGACCACCATAGAGCGGCAAACCTCTAATTAGCGACCGACCTCTATTAAGCGACCACTTGACAATACCCCAAAGATGGTCGCTTAACAGAGGTTCTAATGTATATCGCCTGCCGCCTCAGTCCCTTTACTGATTCATTTAATAAATCATGTTATGATTGTAGGAAGCTAAGTATAAAAAGGAGAAGATGGAAAAAGAGAAAGCAAGGGAGGAAGCTGCTAGAGAAAAAGCAAGGTTAGTTGGGTTGTGGAACAGTATCACCGTGAAATTAGGAATTAGACAATTCTTTATCTATTCTTCAGGGACAGAGAAATGCGCATTGCGGCAAGAAACGAAGCATTACAGACAGCAGCTGAGCAACTTCAAATCAAAATAAAACAGAAGGTAAGGGTACAGTAAACAGAGCATATGAATCATGTTGTCACCAGACGGCTGCTCAGTATGTTTCTACTCATTTTATCAATTTTTTATTTTTTTATTTTTTTATTTTTTATTTTTCGTGAAAGCAAACGGACTGCACTCGACGACACGAACAACAATTAGAACAAGTCAAGGAGAAGGTACGTAGATAAGCTTCTCTTTTTTTTAGGTTACCTCTGTTTTAATCTAATTGCTACGCAATGATTGAGACGGACTGATTGGGGAAGCAGTTGTGGCGTGCGAATCGGTTTTCCCTTCTGTTTTCTCGGAGCGGTGAGCTAGGCGCCACCAAGTTAGGGGGAAAACAGGCTTTGCTGACGTTCATTGACACTGTTATCATACACACCTAGGCCGCAGGTATATCTAGACATCCCACCCAAGAAGAAGTACCGACAGTAACACCATACGAAACAAAGAAAATGTGCACCCTCTGTAATGTTGAGGTAAGCTATTGAAGACATTAATTCTACACTAGGATAACTAGCGTGACTAACAGCGCCCCCTAATCGCACAATTTGCCATCGCGACAAGATAGGACTTTGGTGGACTTCAAGGGCGCGTGAAAACGGCTTGTTACTGTGCAGCTCAGTCGTAAAATTCCTTTAACCCGCTCCTCCCAAATAGCGATACAAAATAAAGATTAAGTGTTAAATAAGCTCCAGCATACCCGCACATTGGGCAAGCCAGTGCACGCTCCAAGAGCGTCTTGTTTATGTTGTATGATAACGCTTTGCCGTTGGCGTAATGTTTTCCCATCTCAGACCTCGTGTCATTCTCTAGACTATCATTTTAACGGTTACCCATGAGAAGAAACATAAATATTCTCAAGAGAACGACATGTGGTCTGAAGTTAAAAAAACGACATTACGCTCTCAATTTAAGGCCTATTGATCATCTTTTTAAACATATGTTCCTACAGATCGTATCCGAGGTTTATTTATATAGCCATCTCCGAGGTAAAAGACACCAACAGGCATTGGCATTGTTAGAATCCAGTGGGTCCAAGGGACTTAATGAAGATAAGGTAAATAATTGGAAAAAAACCACAGCAAGAACAGGACTCGCTTTTGCGACATTCTCGTTGATAAAGATCCCGCGCGCTTTTCGCTTTGCTTGCATAAGCAGGATCTGTGTGTGTGTGTAGGGGGGGGGGGGGGTGCTCCTCAGAATCCCCCCCACTTGTGTATGAAAAATACTAGAAAAAGTACCTTCGGCAATGTAAAATTGAACATTTGTTTCATCGTTAGTTGTTGCACCGTAACCGTGCCCTATTTCTAGGGTGAGTCTTTCAGTGTTTTAACCATTGACTCAACGCGTAGTTATGGCTACGGTAATATACATAACGACAACGAAACTGTCGTGTCGTTTCAAACTCATAAGAAAATCACTTTACTATGTTCTGTTGTAAGAAGTGCGGTGTGGAATAGAAGGGCGGTGATGGATAGAAGGGCG
>NW_022258249.1:3005-22482 GCF_009602425.1 Actinia tenebrosa
CTTAATGTCTGGTCGCGAGGGAATACTGTTAGTTTTAATTTGTTTTCCCGAGAGAGTCTTAATGCTTGACGAGGCGAATCAGAATCGCTGGTCATACGTGCAGGGTAAAATTTTAATTTTTGGCTTAATATATTCTCAATACTCGTATTATTTAACTTTCCCAAAAGAAATGATTTAGCTTTTTTTTTTCTTGTGATGTCATCGTTTTTTAATTTTCATATGAAATATCTCGGCAATGAAAAGATATGCCAAATGTCATATGCCATTTTTATTTATTACACATCTAGGGTCAACATCCGTATAAAGCCGTGCAAAAATCATATCAGTGAAGTGCTACGATATCACTTCACGGCAAACTCGAAACTAGTACGTACATTTTGTCATAATTTTTATCGACCCTCAATGTGTAGGGTCGTTCGCGATATTAATATGGAAACTCATATCATTCTCTTAACATGTGATAATCTCAATCTTTTTTGCTTGGCATCCTGTATGGCTTATGTGAACTAGTACTTATGGTAAGGCTCGCTGCACTGCGTGAGCATGGCTTCAATTTAATGAGGTATGACAACTTATTCCCAAAACTGTTGGAGCTCAAAATTTTGGGCTTGTGTACCTATTATAAGATCAGCTGAAATCAAAATAAAACTCTAAGTTTTACAATATATAATTTTAAAAAAAGTATTGGATTATCTATTTTCACTTTTATTTTTGAAAAAATAGTAATTTCGCATATTTACAGGAGATTAAAATCTTAATGGAATGATGTTTGTCAAGAGTTGCCGAATCTATTATCCATAAGTTTTGCTTTGCCCATTTTTTTAAAAAAATTAACATTTCAAACTTAAATTAATAAAACTACAGGTTGGAGTGTAACACCCGTTTGAAGTTAATGTACACTTAATGAATCAGTTTCCGTTTGGAGATCGGCCAATCAATTTTTTGGAATCAACTTATTGCTTTGCCTGTGGTTAACACGTTAGGGGCTTTTTCTGCAAAGCAAAGTAGAACCAGTAGCTTTCAAGATCTCCTTACATGATGTTTTTATTTTAACCCGATTAGAAGACTTGCGTCGAAAATCGTTGCAGAATCGGCAATAACTACAGTTCGGTATCCTAAAGAAGCTATCCAGATACAAAATCAATCCTTTGACTAAAAGATGGTTTCAAATGATTTCCTGGAAAACAACTTGACGACGAGTTCGTCGTTACCATTGGCAGTAAACAATTCCAATTCTTCTCGAAGTTCCCTTGACAAACATTACATTAACATTTTGATTTCCTCCATTGTTATCAACGGCCTGGTTTCTACTATAGCGACGTTTCTAAACTGCTTGATCATCCTAACCTTTTTCAGGACATCGTCTCTTCGAGAAACACCCGCTAATGTTCTTATCCTTGGTCTGGCAATCGCTGACTTTGGTGTGGCCATTTTCTCGCAGCCAGCGTTTTGCATAGTACGCATTGCCAACTTGAGACAAGATTCGCTCTTATTTCGGTCTGCAGATACAGCTTTCGTAGCAAGCTTTTCTTTGTTTGGTTATGTTTCTTTAAGCACTTACACTTTAATCACAGTTGATCGATCGATTTTTGGCTGTTCGCCTTCACTTGCGATACAACGAGCTTATCACCACTAAACGATATGGTCAAGCACTGGCGGTAATTTGGGCTGGAAGTATTTTGTTCTGTTTGGGCCGAATGCTAAATAAAACCAAACTTTTGTTGTTTTTTGACGTTATTTTTCCAGTTTCAATGTGTGCATTGAACGTCATTTCCTTCTTTAAGATATCTCAAGTCATCCGCAAGCATTCCCAACAGATCCAAGCCCAACAGCAATCATTACAACAGTCTATAGACATGCCYAGATACAAGAAATCCGTCAACACCATGTACTATGTGATAGGTGCGTTTATGGTGTGTTATGCTCCGTTTGTCGGGATGCTAGTTGCATATAATATTTCCCAAGACTGGGAGGCAAAGCAAGAGATGTTTATAATAACAGAAACTATTTTRATGTTTAATGGARTATTAWWTCCAATCATATTCTGTATAAGAGTTGAAGAAATACGTGTCGCTATTCGTACTTTTTTGCAAAACATTTACTTGTATATGACCTGCATAATGATTAGATGTGTCTAATGTTTATAAGTATGTAAACGTGAGATACTATAAAAAATGCAAATACATATGATGAACAAAAGGCATATGTGCATGATTAAGAAATTGAGAAATATAGTTATTATATTCCCCTAATGTGCTGCATACGGTAAAAATTAATATCCATGAAAATGTTTTGGCATTCCGATTTCTTAAACTCAAATTTAATGATGATTTGTATCTGAAAAAAAAAGGTGCCCCGTGGTGGTTTTCAAGATATTCGCGATTAAACATAAACGTATCCGCAACAACTTTTGAAGGAGAAAAAAAAAAGAGGGACAAAATACGTCCCACGAAAAAAATTCAAAACGGGGCTGTGACAGGGCTGCCATGGTTACCGCGATTAATATGTGCCAAGCCACTCTCATCCCACCGAACTAGCACCTAACGCCAAGCTCATCTACTAGTGATGAGCTTACTTTATGGAAACCATAAATTATACATAATGTTAAGAATAGTGCAAACAATAAATCCGTGAAACACTATTTCACTAAATAGTACAAAATAGTGCTAATTAAACAATAGAATTTGCATGAAATTGTGCTATTTAGTGTTACTAAAGTTTCATGGTTATATTGTTTGCACTCTAGTGAATATTATTATTTTTTATTTGTATTATGACTATTGACATATTTATGACTATGATTATTCCGACAGATACCGGAAGTTGAAAAGTTATAATTTCGTTGATGCATTGAAAGTCAAAAAGTTATTCAGATTTTTTTTATGTATGCTTGTAAAACAGCGTTGTTAATTACTGAATTAAAATAACCATTGCATGATTTTTTAGTTAAACTGAAATACTGTTAATTCAAACCAATTTGCAAATATCGGTATGAATAAAATAAACAGAAAACACCATGAATTGAGTACTTTATACAGTTCGCTCGTTGTTTCGTATCATAAAACTCACTCGCTGGACTTTGAGCACTTCAGTTCCATGAAGTGTAATCTTTGTTACTGCATTACAAAAGTTGAAATTCTGTAAGATTGAGTATGTAACTAGAATGTTAAACAGGAATATCTATGTTGACATATTATTGATACGGAGACAAATTTTGAAAAAAGGAAAAGCAATATTGATTCTAGCAATGCAGTTTCTTCGTCACTTTAAGCCAACAGGAAGACCTACTATTTTCATATTCAAATAAAAATATTGTTTGTCTAGAGCAATGACCAAAAGGTTTTTTTACCTAGTAATTCATTTTGGCTAGCAAATATAGAAACCGCACCTGCCGCACCGATTCTGAAGTTTGCAAAATACTGGTATGTTGCAACAGAAAGCGTTCCCGGGCGTACATAAAAATATTTCCTGAAGTCAATAGCCTACTTCCGAGATACTTTGCTTGTCATACACAAAGGTTTCAATGTGTGGCGCTTCCTATAGTGATTCTCAGGGATGTAATATAATTCAGCACACGTTATTTACCTTGTACTGAAGCCTATTCTTTTCTCATACGTGACAAGCGATGCTATGGTTTGGCCGGGGAAGTTTCGTTAGGAGATCACAGATATATATTTTTAAGTAAAAGAAAAAGGAGAATTCCAGTCGTGTCAAGATGAACACCAGAAATTATGAAACGAACATGGAAAATTATGATAATATGTACTTTTTGACTGAGTGGGAGGGCCTTACGGGAAAATATTTGGCTCGAGATGATGCCGTACAAATGACCGAGAGCCAAATATTTTCTCGTACGGCCCGACCTAACTCAGTCAATAAGCATTTTAACATATGACCCTCACGAAAAGAAAATTAATAAAATAAATATGGTCGCGATTTCGAGCAGGGCCGTACGGATTTGTACGGCCCTGCTTACGCCATATTCCCGAAGGTTTTTTAAGAGCGCGCGCACGGGCAGATACGGGGCATATGATAAAATCTACTATCCTTGCATGTATTTCATTATGGACTAGATTTGTATATATAATAAGAAATATTAATGACGGTAATGCCACATCCATCCTAAAAAAATACATGAAGCCCATCGTGAGTAAAGCATGACTTGATGCTTCACACACAAAACCGTGAAACATTTATTACACCCTTTACTCTAAAAAAAAAAGGGATAGGGGCATTCGTATATTTATCTCATAAATAAGTACAGGGTTTCTGTTCATTCAGTAACGTTTAGTACTATTTTGTTAGGAACTAGAAGTTTGAATTTTAGAAAGTAAGCAAGAAAAATGAAATTTTGAAAATTTAGGTGAAAGGATGGAAGACTATTAAAACGAGAATCCATGGAAAAGCTACTTCAAAAATAAGAACACGTTAAGTACGTTGACCCCTATTTGTAATAATATATAACAAAACATTTTTTTGGTATAATCATTATGACTTTTATTTAAAATATATATATTTATACTGTCAGTTTGGGTTCATTTCACGGAATTACCTTCCGTGGCAAGCATCCACCTGCTCGCTTAACAAGTGCAAGTTTTTCCCTTAGTGTCACTATTTTAACCAAACGTTTGCAAGATGGATAAAAATAAGAAGCAGTGGCCTGTTGAAAAAGAGCAGCTCGTAATTTTATGCCTAGTTTGAATCTCCCCCATCCCCAGCAAACTTGTTCTATTTTTTTTCAAACGAGAAACTAAGCTTTGTAAAAGAATACATCCCCAACACAATTGGTGAGGCTTGGCAGACATTGACATAATACATAGTTTGTTCAAGGTAGCTGTTCTGTATGCACAAAGAAAAGTAAATCTAAGGGAACAAAACCTAAGTATAAACCCGATAAATTTGTTATCGCTATTCACCACCGCAAGAACAGCAAAGGCGGAGCTCAAGGATTTTTACTGACAGCAATGAAAAGAAGCTTCTGGCAGCCACTATACAATCCATATAAGACCCTGGAGCACACTTCTGACCAGTTCGAATTAGTTAGGGTCGGTTTGAGGGGTTTGAGAGATATATATAAAGAGTCGGTTTGAGAGATTTATATAGTATTTTTTTTTTCAGTATGAAAACATGGAAGACTATAAGACGTCCATAAGAAAAATAGAATGTCATATTCAAAAGAAAAAGAAAAAAAGAAATCTGATCCCTCTACCAAAAATGCTGCTCTTACAATATCACCTGCTACTCGGAGTTTTTAATCTGAGAAATTTATATTAAGTTTCATATGCGTCAAAAGGTAGACGTCATCTATTCAGAAGTCTTTGTTAAATAACATTTTAGATTTTACTATGAATGAGCTAATGTTTGCATATACTGAAAAAGTCATCATCTGAAGAATTGCCAATATACTACGTAACAAACAAATGACTATCAAAAGAAAAAAAAAAGAAAAAAAAAGGAAAATTATATAGGACAAGTGGCAAGGAGTGCGCGAGAGAATTTTTACTGATGGGTTCACGAGGATACACAGAGACATGCTTTTATACACACTGGCTATTTTTAGTTTTAATGCTGAAACAAATTAATTTTCAATATTTTAAATATTTGGCGACGAAGGGTGAAAAGGAAAAGAAAAACAATTTGTCATACGAAGGGCTGGTAAATATCAGTAGAGGTCTTACAGGTGTTTCTTATGTTTTGCCCATGTTATTAAGTCAACTTGATGGATATGATATACCCAGTTATTACTGAATAAATAAAAAAATAAATACGTTATTTAATGAAAAATTCTGTGTAATGCGCTTGTTCTTATATTATTAATGTCCCGCGGTTCACACCAAACCTTTAATCAAACTCGCTTAGCAGCTGACTAAAAAAAGTTTAAACCTTGTATAAACTAAAGTACCTCAAAAAGGTAGTTTTAATCCTGTTTAAAAATGGCAGCCAAACAAGGAAAGTCGTGAGACAGAGAAAGTGATGACTAAACAAGGTTAGTTGGTGTGAACCGGGTATTAAGCTCTACTTTGAAGGATGACTTCAATTCGATATTTCGCCCACATACATATTTATGTTATATGTTATTAAATGTCATTTTCCTTCTAGGTGCTGATTTAAAGAAACGGTGGGCGCAGTACACGTTCCACAGGCCGTGTAGAGTTTATGAGAAAATCAAAGCTCATAGTTCGATAGAATATCTAGCGAAGCTCAACCAGGCATGATTGACATCTCAGTGGAGAACAAAACATCAATATGTACAGAATTTGAACCTTATTTTCTTGAAAACCCACCAAACTATGGCATATTTTTATTAGTTATTTTTGTCTTCAACATCGTCGTGGCTATCTTCGCGACGGTGAGTAACGCAGTGGTAATCTACACTATCCTGAAGACGCCGTCTCTACGAACACCTTCAAACACACTTATCCTCGGTCTTGCCTTGTCTGATCTTTGCGCAAGTGTTTTCTCGCAGCCCTGCTTATGTGTATCGATAGTTGCTGAGTATATGGTGGATAAACCAGTTTTTTGTGTCGTTGGGATAATGTTCCCAGGCCCGTAGCTAGGACTTTTGTTGGGGGGTGCTAATTTACAAAAAGTGGACCAACCATATACTTTATTTTTTAAAAGTCCCATAGGACGCATAGGTATAGATAAACTATTAAAGTAAAATTAATTTTTTTACTTAGTTTTACGTGAAAATATCATACCAGCCAAAATCTTACTTGCTTAAAAAGCGGACCTTTAGCTCGCGTGGGGGGTGCGAACGCACCCCCTACACCCCCCTAGCTACGGGCCTGGTTCCAGTTCAGTGCTTGGATGCTAACTTCTATTTCTTTCTTCACTTTGACGGTGGTCGCTGCTGACCGCTCCATGGCTGTACACTTCAACCTGAGATACCCAGAACTTATAACAGTTCAAAGATATGTCCTCGTTCTAATCTTCATGTGGATCTTTGGTATTCTTTTAAGCATTTCCAAAATGTTGTTTTTCATCAAAGCCATAATATACTTGGGGGTTGCGATTTTTTCAGTTTCAGTTTTTCTAAACTTATTTTTTATTTGGAAAATCTCTCAAGTGATCCGCAAGCATTCCCAACAGATACATGCCCAGCAGCAATCACTACAACAGTCTATAAACATGCCCAGATACAAGAAATCTGTCAACACTTTGTTCTATGTGATCGGATCATTTTTATTTTCCTATGTGACAATGGGGCTTGCTTTTTTCTCCTTTTTGGTAGTGGGATATATGTCTCTTGAGGTGCGTATTATGTTTAAAGTGGCCAATACGCTTGTACTGTGCAATGGGCTACTCAATCCAATTATCTATTGTTGGCGAATCGAAGACATACGTAAGGCAGCGCTTCAACTTGTACGTGGGAGAGAAAATGATGTCAGTCAACTTACGTAAAGTACTATAATTACTGGCAATATACAGTTAATAAAACCACTGGCCACCAGTAAAAACAAAAATGTCATGATGGATGATTAGAAAATGATAAAAGTACTAATTTTGAAATATTTCGTATTATAATCTGGTGGATTATTATAATACAATTGTTATAATAATTTCAAAACATCATGAATAATTAATGAGCATTTAGACCAATCAGGTCCTTCAGTTCCATCACGTGCATGGATCTTTACTCCTGATAATAGTTCAACATGAATATCTTTATATAAAGATTTTGAAAATGTATAAATGACCAAAAGAGCACAAGAGCATGGCACGAATAAGGACTCTGAATGCTCATCAATTATTCATGACTTTTTGAAGCCGTTCAATAAACTAACGGATTGTGTTTTATCGGGTCTAAAACCTGATAAAACTTCCTGCTCACTTATTAAACTATCCAAAACAACAAAAAAAATATTCTAATTTGCATCAGTTTGTCAAAAAAAAAAAAAAAAACCTGTTTTCTCTTTGCTGATGAAGTCCTCATTGTTTGATATTGCTTTGAATCCATCATGATCGTCCTGTAAGTTAAATAATGATCTGAATACAGGGCTGTCAACTCTCCCGGATAAACCGGGAGTCTCCAGATTTTGGACCGTATCTCCCGGTCTCCAGATTAGAGTCTCAAATCTCCCGGATAATCCCCGAAGCTGACCATTTCTTGTGAGACTAGACTTTCACAACCATAAAATTCCGATTATTTTGTGTTGTTTGTGTTATTTTAAATCGCTTACAAAATCAAAACGTTCCTCATAAACTTTTTTTGCAAGCAGGCCATTGTAATATAAGCGATAATCTGATTAGTCAGAAATAAACCAATCACATCAAATGTTACAAAGCGAAAGATGTCTTTTCGCGCGCTTTTTGACGCGATGTGACGTGTGTCCCTTCCCTATCAATTCTCCAGATTTGAATATCTCGGGGGTTGACAGCCCTGTGAATATAATGTCATTAGTAAATGCATGGTTAATATTAACTATGGTAAATGGTACGTGTGATAAGTGGTTAATGAAAATGAATATCACTAAATGTGAATCAATGACATTTTCAGTAAATAGCTATTTTTTTAGCTACCTTTAAAACATATATTGTGTGGCTCTCGCCATTCCGAGGTGAAGGGAAAAATGTTTCAAGCTGTCATTGCAGTATTTCGTCCCCTATAAGACAGCCCAACAATTGACACTACTGCAACACCTACTTAACCATTTTCACCCTCAACCTCGGAATGGGCTCCCTGTGTTATTGTATCCGCATCTTATGGGTGGACAAGAGAGGAACGCTAGCGAGAATGCTACTATTCCAATCACTCATGCATCTTTTATTTCAATCTCGTACCCAGATCCTGCGTTTCTTCTGGCCTGCAGTGAAAAAAAATCCATTTTTGGCGCATGCGCAATTTTCCGGCATGAAGTTTTATTATATTTCAAAATATAATCAATGAAAATCATGCTTTCAAACAGAGTTCTGTGTTTACTTCCGATCAAAATAAAAACTATAAATCGGGAACCTTTTCTTTATTATTAGAAATCCTGGACTCAAAAAATGGAATATGCCAGAGGCCAATTAATCTCGTGCCCAGAGGCCTCGTTCTTCGCCGCAGGTCAGAAGAAACGCAGGATCTGGGTACGAGATTACTTTTATTTGAACGCAGACAAGCGCAGACTAAATTAATACATGTGCATTGGAAGATGTTAAGAGTGGGTAGTCTGAAGTGTTCTAATAACTTTCATAGGATATTTCGGACGGCAAAATGCACGTACCATGCTGGTGGTGGTTGTTATGGATATCGTCCGAAAAAGAAAATTGTGTTTGGAGGTAAGATCGAAGATGATTAAGCTTTATTATATTCCCCTAGCTTAAAATTATAAAACGAAGTGTGCTAGAAATGAAATAACACGTTTTTGTGTTCCACTTTTCTCATTTATTTGAACGACCTTTTTATCGAGATAGATTAATTTGAATTTCATATTCAATCCTCGATTAATTAGAGGGTTTTTTTTGACAATGTTGGTCAAATATGTTGGTGATACTAGGTCTAGTACAGTGGTACATGTGTCTTTTTTAAGAGAGCGGACACCTTGACCTTGTCTGGCTTCGATCCACTCATAATCAATGGAGGGTGGCCGCTTAAGATTTTGCTTTTTTCGCCAACTATTGAGTAATAGTTAACCTTCAATACTGATTCAATTAAATTTTAAAAATTGGCAGAGTAGAATGAACCTCAATGTGCAAAGCTCAGATCAAATTCTTGTGCATGTTATGCGTTATAACTGTCATGTTGGTTGAGGATATCAGAACATTTCTCTCTTGTCGGATTCACGGGTAGCCCATTGGCACACTTTTAGTTTTGATTTACTAAGAATGTACAGTACATGTATTTGACTAACATTATAAATATGCACATTTACTTAAAAATATAACTCAAAAATCGTAAAAATAAATGTTCCTACTTGTATCTTACGTTTTTCTTTGGATCCATCTCTTTGGATCAGCTGTAAAGTTTCAGTTCATTTACATCAACATTGAGTGAGTATTGTAGGGAAGTACACTCAAAATTGAAGAATCGTTGTCGGGTTCAGAAACATAGAACTTTCAGTATGAGACCGAAATGGCACATGGGAAGTACGTTAATTAGATGCATGTGTGACCAGCAACCCGTGGCATCATCCACTGTTTTTAATAGTAACGCGTTTGGCATTCTAAACTGACTGCATGGACAGTGCAAATGAATAAATTATAATATAATTATGTCATTTCCCATGTGCCATTTGTCTCAGCTTTCATGTTCTATGTTTCTGAACCTGACAACAATTCTTCAATTGAGTGTATCCCACCTACTAAAAAAATGTAGCACACATCCCTGAAGAACCCTCAGTCAATGCTTTGCTTGATCTAGTTCAGTCAAATTAATACTCATCACTAAAAAATTCCTTCACTGGACTTCAATACGCCTCTTAGCATAACCACACAATCCAGCTCCCTTGAACTCTAGGCAATGCTTTCAGCCTCAAAACCATTTTTTCTTTCAATTATCTAATTACATCTGAAATCAGATTTCAGCAGCATTAATTGACATGGTTGGGTTTCCTGTACAGTATATATTTTTTACAATTTTGAATTATTGGCAAACATAAATTATGGGAAACGTCAGAAAATTATCATAAAACGCATCAGACATTTAATGAAATAACACTCATACTGTATTTCATGAAGTTTCTGAACAAAGTTTATTTTGACATGTATCATTTTATTTTAAAAATATTTACATCTTCTATCACAGGGGGTATTGTGAGCCCACAATACATAGAGGTTATCAGTCGGCTAAACATCAGTGATACGGCTGTGTGTAAATGTATTTTTACAAGTTACAGAGTATTTTGTATTTTAAAATACAAGTAACAAGTAAAAATGCACAACCGTATCATAGATGCTGAGCCAATATTGATAAGTTGTTTATCATTGAATTCTGTGAAGAAACGCTCCATCTCTCTCTAAACTCTATTGTACCTTATCAGTAGCAGATGATCAGTGCTGATACAGTCTCATATCTCATGTATGATCTTTTCCCGTATCATGCACGTTCTTTGCAGAATTAAATGATAAAGGTTTATATTCATTATTTTGGTGGCTCTCTCCCAATCAAACTTATAATACAACATATCTTAGTATAATTTTAGATTGTGGTTGGTTGAGCATGACTGATTAATTATGGGTGATCATAAGATGATATTCACTGGTTAAAGTGGGCAACATATTATAACTAAATGGGAAGCAATGATATATTTTCCTGAATTTCCTGACTTTTTCTATTATGTTTAATTCTAAAATTATAGTAATATTCACTGATATCCACTTAGTCTTCAGTGATAAAATATTAATTACATATTGTATAATTATTTGTAACAGATGATGTAGATATAATACACAACAGAATCAAGTATTCCAATCTCTTCAGGCTAATCACAGCATACAGAAAACATGGTCACCAAAAGGCCAACATTAATCCTCTTGATACAGTAGCGAGAAGAAATAATGAAAGGTAATTTTAAATTCAATGATAGTAAATAAGTTGGTTACTTGACATAATGTTCTACAAGCATTTGGGCACAATATTAACCCCTGGGCATTTTTGAGGTTTTTTTTAATGGTTTTAATCTGGATCTAGAAATTCTTTAAGTCAGTATTGTAGCAAAACCATTTAGAGTCAGACTGTCAGTGTGTTTCATGCAAATGAGGAATGATATTCATTTTAGTGGATTGCAGTGATTTTCATTTGAAGAAATGTTCCATTGTATGAACACTATTTAGAGAATTGTATTGCGTATAAAGGTCACATGTGATGTGTATGGTCGCTCCAGTCGGGTAAATTAATTCATGTTTTTTTTCAATGTACTGTAATAACCTTTACAAACCTTTTCAAAAGTAGGTTTCAATCTTGAAATAATTATGTGGCAACATACAAATGCACTGTACATACATTATTGTATCAACGGCAGATTTTTTTTTTTTTTTTTTTACATTACTAATAATCTACATAATCAAAATCATAATCATTTATTTATTTATATTTATTTATTTATTTATTTTGTTTTTTCTAAGCTCACACAATTTTGTTTGATTTATGCGTGCGCACATATGCCATGGTTTGATTGCATTTTCTTTGTCAATTGTAACGTTTTTCATTTCCCTGAGGATGGCCAAGTAAGCCGAAAGCTCGGATTATAGTTATTAAAATTTATGGTTGATAAAACAAACTATTATGAATTTAACAACAACCAACAAGGAACTATTTGATCTACAGACCTGTTATCATAATTCAGTCTTTTTTATTTTCATATTTATTTTATTAAAGGAGTGAACTGACAGAGCTTAACCTAGATCATTATGGACTTCACAATGTTAACCTCAACTCAAAAGTGAAGTTAACTGGTAAGATTCAACTGTACTAAGCATGTGTGGATAGTATTATTGCAGTAGTATTAATTAACCTGCTAATTATACAGCTTCTCATTCATCCCATATAGGTAACTGTCCAATTATTTTCTTAATTGGACAGGTCTTGTTGACATGGAATTAATCAGGCAGCTATATAATTAATAGGTAATGGGATTTCATGCTTTCCAATCAAGAAATAATTAGACTCAAAAAATTCCTCTGACTGCCAAATTGGACTCGTAGTAATTGAGTAGCCATTGTAACCATAGTAGCCATAACAATAGTAGTCAAAGTAGTTGTAGTAGTCATAGTAGCCATTAGTAGCAGTGGTATAGTACAGTAGGTGTATTACTATGACTACTACAACATATATAAATTATAACATAACCCTCATGGGCTATATTCACTCATGCATAGGCCATTTGGGCTGCAGGTCTAATTGTTGATTATGAGTTTCAATATATTGTTTTATGGACAATTTCATGATTGTGTTTATTTTATAATTATTTGGAAAATGTCTAGTTATAAATTACCACTGTTTTCATAATTGTTACTCAATGATCATGACAACAGTCACATTAAATCAGGCAATACTATCAATCAAAGTATGTAAACATACTCCTGGGGGGGGACTCCGGGAAAAAAGTATTGGGAATGCTCGTCGTATCTTTTAGGGGTAAAAATTCGCGATTTAGTATCTTTTAGGGTGTTAAATGCGAATTTTTGAAAGTAAGCATTTTCCGGTATCTCTTAGGGTGTCCGAAAAGGAGGGAAGCGCACACTGTTATGGCTTATCCTAGGCGCTTTTTATATTGATTTAATATTATTTGTTGTGGTATCTCTTAGGGGTTAAAAATCATTCAGCCACGCCCATTTTTAAACACTTCCGGTATCTTTTAGAACTTCCGTTCTTTTTGAAAATTTCCGACGAGCATCCCCGATACTTTTTTCCCGGAGGCCCCCCCCCGGGAGCATGTAATATAATTTATTTTACTGATATAAATCTATTGATTGATTTCTCTGTTGCGATGTCTGGCATAATGTAGATCTCCACTATCCCATTTCCTCCTTTAATTTCCACTTCACATACTCTTGTCTTTCCCTGAGTGCATGTATGTGGAAGGAGCTCTACCTCATAATCAAAGTGGGTATCAAGAATATGTTTGTTTGATCTCAGGTCTTATGCATGTTGATAAGCTAGAGGAGGCAACTTATGGAGATATATTAAAGCACTTGGAAAAAGCCTATTGTGGTGCATTATCAGTGGAATTAAGTCATTTACAGGTATGAATGTAGTTATCCTTGCCTAAGGCCAAAAGTTTATAATATTATGTAATGAATATTAATTTTGTACATGTCTTTACTGATCATGCAGAAACTATATACAGTATGTCTGTGGGGTGTCACCCCATGCTTGCTCTGTGAATTGCAATTTTGCTTTTTTGTCCTTTTTTCACAATCTGATAGATTTGTTGATCATCACAGTGAATGAGCGATCTAAGCGAACGCTGTAAAGAAAGACTTGAAAAAATGATTTCAAGCTTCAACTGGAATCGAACCCATGACCTTCGTGATACCGGTGCGATGCTCTACCAACTGAGCTATGAAGCCAATCCTGTTGGCGAGCGGTCATTTTTGTTGGGTTCATCAAGCCACTGTACTATATGTAATAAGTGTGAATATTGAATGGGTAGAACTGTGGTGAAATAATGATAGATGTGTTGATCGTCATCATTATTACAATCTGCTTGTTTGTCGTAACTTTTTCCTTTTTCCCAAAAGCACCTGTTCAAAATTCCTTCACTTCCTCTGGCTTACAGAATTCCTCAATTTGCTTATTTTCTTTAGCTCCCTGTATACATTTGCATCCTCCTTCAACATTTTATTCTCAAAAAATATTGCTTGTTTGTTTATTCAAATCCCCTCATTTTGTGGGCTTATATCTACATATTTCCTGTTGTCTGTATTTGATTGTACTGTATCTGCCTGCCCTGCCTGCCCTGCCTGCCCTGCCTGCCCTGCCTGCCAGCCTGCCTTCCTAGATATCTGTTTGGGAAATTTTATGCTAAAATTGATTTACATTTTATTGACTCATTTGTTTTCAGAATGAAAAAGAGAAGCTATGGTTTGCAGACCTCGTTGAACAGAGCATACACTGGGGTCTAGACAGTGTGAGACAAAAACATTTAGCAAAACTTTTATTAAGATCCCAGGTATGTACAAGGTAACAATACAGACATATAGACATTCCTGAGGTAACCTAGATATTGACTTGCATGAGCGAAAATGCTACAGCCTTTAAAAGCATTTTCATCTTTTTGATCAACAGGTATTTGATAATTTTCTCGCTAAGAAGTTTCCAACGGTTAAAAGATATGGTGGTGAGGGAGCGGAAAGCATGATGGTATTTTTTGATGAGCTCTTTCTACAAGCTTCAAAGGGTAAGTTTGATTTACATTAAATAAATTCAGGCATAAAATATTTAGTAATAAATTTGAAGGGTATTTTGCTCCATTTTTAAATTTTTTTATTAGGTATTGCTAATAAAGCTATCAAAAAGTGAGGGATGTTAATGGTTGAATATTTTCACTCAATAATATGATATGTCCTAAGAAATTTCTGCAATTTGACTGCTGATTTCTGCAATCTGACTGGCTGAAGTGTATTTTAACATATTTTGAACCACATGTGAAATTACATTTACATGGTAACCAATTAAACAATGAGGATCAGATAGCAGAAAGATTTCCCCAAATAAGCTAAATAGTAAATATTAAGGTCTTAACTAACAAAAAATGATATTCTGACCTTTACTAATATGCACTAGGTGCATGGCCAACAACCAAAGGCAACCTAGTAAATGATATTACGGGGTCTTTTTCTGTTTTGAGATTACGTTTAGGCTATTATTTATTAATAACAGTTATCAATATATTTACATTCAGGTGGTCTTGAACAAGTTGTTATAGGAATGCCGCACAGAGGAAGATTAAATTTATTAACTGGTTTAATGAAATATCCAATTCGTATGATGTTCTCAAAGGTACTTAGAAAAATAATATTTAACGAATGAATTCTAAACTAACGCTAGAGTAAACTGCACAACAAGTATTGCAAACAACATCCTGACTTTTGAGTAGAATGTTGACAGGGCACATATTTTTAATATATTTTATTTATTAATAGTTATTTGTAAATATTTGTTTCAGATGATGGGAAATTCAGAGCTCCCTTCTAGCAGTAAAGCCTCTGGGGATGTCCTTTCTCATTTGTGTAAGACCTCTTACATATATAATCAGTAATTCTTCGATTGCACGTTGCGATTTCCCATTTGCATCTATTGTTAATGGCAAAAATGTTAGCCATGTTTTTGTCCTTTGACTCTCTTGGGATACTTGCAACCCATCAATAATTAATTGCAAAGTCATACTAAGTCAGGGTCAAAAACATAGAACATAAAAGCTGGGACCGCTATGGTACATGGGAAGTTATGTTAATTAGATGTATCAAGTGATTCAACTTATGGCCAAAATGAAAGCAGAAAGCAGCTTTTATCACGTTTCATATCGACTGTGTTTCTCAAATGAATACATCAGAGGATAATCATGTCATTTCCCAGAATACCTTCCAATCTCAGCTTCAATGTAATGCATGTTTTGGAACCGACAATCTTCTTCGACTGAAATTGATATTCGTTCGTCCGTCCGTCCGTTCCCTTCGTTCGTTCGTTCAATATGCTTACGTATTTTTTAAATTGAATCTTGCAGCAAATTCTGTTGATATTGAACTTGGTGAAGAATCTCCCTTGCACGTGACGATGATACCTAATCCCTCTCATTTAGAAGCTAATAGCCCAGTTGCTATAGGTAAAGCCAGGGGTAAACAAATGACATACAAATGGAACGACTATAGTGAGGATGACACTAACCCCAAGGTACATAGTTCTTATTGGTACAATTTTTTTTATGAGGCAAAGCAACACACAAAAAAATCAATAGTATTCACCATTTTCCATACATTGGTTCACTGGTTCACAAAGCGCTCAAGCGACGTGCCAGGGTATTTTCAAAGGATTATTCAAATTTGAACCTTGCAACCTCGACTGAATGCTTTGTGTTTGAAGAGTGAACCGATGTATGGAAAATGGTGAGTTTTTGCTTCTTCTGTCTGCCAAAGAAATCAAATATAAATCACTCTTTTTTAAGATGCCGGTTACTTTATTAGCCATTCTAGAGTTGTGGAAATGCGTTGCATTGTGGGGCTGTTTGAGTTACTCTTTGTCACTCAGTTGATATTTTATGCATCAAAAAACGAAATAAATTTGAAAATGAACACGACAATTAAAGTTTCCTAATCACTTTCCTGTCACTTATCACTATCAGCAAGCAAAAAAGATTTCGTATGAGTAATAAAACGTCCCCTTAAAAATGTCGCAAGGCGTTTTCCAGCTCCGGAACGGGTAATAGGCAGTGTATGAAGCGCACATCTGCTGTAGTACTAATATTCGAGTGGAAATTCTTCTTTTGAAGGTTCTTTGTGTACTAGCCCATGGAGACGCATCATTTATTGGGCAGGTAGGTTATCATTAATCCCGTGTTACAGTTATACATGATTATTATTTTGCCTCAGCGATTGCAACCAGCCACATCTCAAAAAATAAAATAAATAAATAAAAATTCAATGTATTTAAAGACAATTTCTATAACTATTTTGATAATCTATAGGCATTCATCTTTCATTTAGCCTTCTTTTATCTCGAGTCAAATCAAAGACTAAATAAAATAAACAACTTACGAGGAGATGAAAGATAAACTAATTACAACAGAAGGGGCTTTTCTACTGATCATTCCTTGCTATATTTGACGCAGACTGTCTTTAATGTTCTGCAGCCTTCATTCTTGTAAGTACTTGCAGAGCCTTTTGGTGGTAGCTCCTTAAGCCACGCCTGAAAGCTGAAACATCCAGGCTCTCGAATCATAAGTACAGTGTACCGTGTGTGTACTTTGTACATAAAACTACCCAATCCAGTTGTCCATAAACTTAACCTCAACCATTCAAATTTGATATTGTAATGAAATTAGTTGATATGTAGCCACATGCACACAATTGATAGTTTTCACCGCCGCCATTTTGGAGGAATTTAACGAAAGATTCGTCATTAGTCTCTTTTGTTATATCATCCAACATGGCCGCCGTGTCTTTTGTTATTTAATTCTCTTGGGAATGGTTAAAAACCATCAATATTTTTCCCCCGCGATAGGGTATTATATCAGAAACTCTTGGAATGTCAAGTTTACCTCATTATGATATTGGTGGCACTATTCATTTCATTGTTAACAACCAATTAGGATTCACAACACCCTCGCACCGAGGAAGGTCAGTAATGCAATACAAAATACCATTTTTCATTTTTAGCTTTCCAGTGACTGTTAAGCCCCAGGAGATTTCATTTCATTTTAATCCTTGCACTTTGGTTTTCCCTTAGGTCCTCAATCGGAGCTCAAACATTTATTATATATTATGTCTTCTTCGCTAACAATGTATCACTTTCGTGTTTAAATTTTTTGTGGGGTTTCATGACAATCGTTGTACATAAGTATCATATTCTATTTAGTCATGATAACACATAACTTGATAAATCATTAAATCAGAGTGCTACGAAAGAAATTGCACAGATTTGGCCAAATGAGTGAGCTCAGTATAGATCGTAAACCGACAAAACTCATTGCTAATTTGTACAATTTTGTTAGGCTAGTACTTTTTTACGCATATATTGTATGCACTCTAATTAGATTTATTATATAGTTAGGTTAGTACGCGCGCGCCGATTGGTTAAAAACTGTGCTTTATTAGTGAAAGGATGACAGTGCTGACGCCATCCGCGCCCTCAAAATGCTGCTAGATCCTGCGACCGTCTTTCCTTCTGCGTAAATAAATTTAATACCAAAATAAAATTAGTAGCTATATGATCAAACGAATAAAACAGCTTTTTCCGTGCTCCATTTAGTAATAAAGCACTTAGGAAGCACCGTGAGCACTCAATAAGAGTAAGAAGCACTCGCCTGTGGCTCATGTTTCTTCTCACACTTTTTTTTTTTTTTTTTTGCTTACGTCACTTCCTGCGTGCTTTATTACTGAACGGAGCACGGTAAAAGCCATTTCATTTGCTAATCCCTAGTTATTTTTATTCAGGTCCTCGTTGTATGCTAGTGACATTGCAAAGATGATTGATTGTCCTGTGTTACATGTCAATGGTGATTACCCAGAGGTTTGATATTTTGCTTCAAATTTTTTTTTCGCTGAAGATAAGATGAAGTATTTTATAAAAAATTCTATTATAAAATAAAAAGAGATCTAAGGCTGCGTTTGCAAGGTATCGAAAAAAATTCAAAAATTCAAAATCTTCACCTGCCCAGTACATACTATTTACACGGAACCGTCGCTATAGAGCGTTTTCACGTGACGTCACATCGGCCATGTTGGTGTACCAAAACAATACATTGTCTAGTCTCCGGGAATTGAACTCTATATTTTTATACAAAAAATTGTGCAGCAAGTTTATGTTGTTTGGTACACCAATATGGAAAATGGCTGCATTATCACGTGTGTGAAAAAGCTGTATTTGCTTATGTTTTTAATCTGGTCATGTGCAAAAAATGCTGCCTTCGGCTGACCGTACGAAAAGTTATCTGTATTCAGTGTGAAGTACTCAATATATTTCTAAATAGCTATACGCCTTTAAATAATAAATAAATAATAGACTTTATTTCTATAGCGCACTTGTCCCATGCTCAAGGCGCTTAGTAGGTTAATTAAATACAGAAAGAGTCAAACGAGCAGCTTCCGAAGGCCCTCACACTTTATTATTACTATTAATCCTCTTGGTTATTTGATTCAGATGCAAGATTAATTACATTTTTTTTATTTGTGTACAGGAAGTTGCAAGAGCTTGTAAACTCGCTTTGGAATATAAGTTGGAATTTAAAAAAGATGTTCTGATAGACCTAAACTGCTACAGACGATGGTTTGTAAATAACTTTATTGTTGGATTATTTGTCGTAGCATTCATCGCTCAGCTGGTACATTAAGTCAT
>NW_022258249.1:27147-46635 GCF_009602425.1 Actinia tenebrosa
CAAAAGAAAACAATGGGTTTAGAGTATACTACTAACTATTATGCGTACTATAATAATTTTTTCACGGGTTAAATAAAATCACTCTAGTAGCAGTATAGTTGTTTAGTGGTAGTAATAGACTAGCAGGCATTTATGAGGCATTTTAGACCATTAGCAGTAGTGGTAGCAATAGTAGTCCGTATCAGTAGCCATAATTACCCCAGAAATAGCATTCGCATTACTAGTAACTTTACTTTATTTACGTATTGTGCTCTATTGTTTAGATGCTTCGCAACTTCAGGAAATCCCTTGTGGTGGTCGCTCCTAAAATGCTTCTCAGAATGCCGGTAGGTATTCCCAGACATATATTTTCTGTTAATGGCTCCTGTTTTAAGAACGAGCATATTGATTTGGAAACTTAGGCTGTTTATTTTAACCAGTAGTAGTGCGTACTGATAAATGATAAATACTGTCGTCCATCATGCCTATTAACATTACATTCAATAAAGAATTTGTTTTCTTCGTAACCCCTTTGCTCATTTGTTACCACCAGGCTGCGATGTCTAACCTTAGTGAAATGGGACCTGGAACTCATTTCCTATCTGTCCTGGGTGACCCATCTGTAAATGGAACGGATGTTCGTCGTGTAGTGTTTTGTTCTGGTAAACACTATTATGCGTTGGCCAGAAGACGAGATGAATTGAAGGCGAAAGATACGGCCATTATTAGACTCGAGGTAGAATCCTTTCATAAATGCCTTCAAACACAATTTTGCTCTCTGCGTGTTATAACCCCCCCCTCCACTGCCCTAACAAGCCCCCAGTTGGATTCACCAAAACTTAAATAAGCCCCAGCCCTCTAATGATCGTGGTGTAATTAGACATAGTATATTAAATCAGAAAATGATTGTTGACACTTATTAATAATAATAAGCATATTTACATCGTGATATCAGATTTTTTGCATAAAGAATCTTCAAGAATACTGATTTTGAATGTATAAAATTCTTACACGGTGTTCGTTATCAGCTTGCCGTTGTATGGACGAAATGCTTTTAATGACGCTTATCTTACACATTTTAGGCACTTACTCCATTTCCTGCTGATGTCATTAAAGACGAGCTGAAGAAATACCCTGCAGCAAAAGGTTCGATTTAATTTTGAACCGATCAATATATACACTTATTTAAATAAAGTTAGTCAACAAAAACTTAGAAAGCTGTGATCGCTGAAAATCAAGGGAAATATTTCATATTCAACAAGTAAAGGTTTCGACACAAACTGCAGTAGTTGAGGATGCTCAGAGGAGGTGAACTTGTAACTGGTAGAAGATCTCAAGTCCATCAACAGTTATCAAGCGGTTGAAACATGTAAAATGTATCTACCCATAATCCTTGCCGGTCTCAGCTTTGTAGTTTTTCAGGTGACTAACTTTATTGAAATAAGTGTGTATATATATAATATATATATATATATATTCTTAATTACAGTCATTTTCATAAACGACGAGGTCCATTTTATATTGTTTTGAGTAAATGTTTTCCCACTTCGAACTACCTCGCTCGAAAGATTTTTTAAAATAAAAATTGAGCACATTCGACCTTGAACTTTATGATTGGCGTCTCTCAAAATCATGAAAGAGACTATGAATGTATGACTAATCTAGCTGATTTTAAAGTATCCCTTATCTTTCCCTGTCACAAGAATTTGTCTGGAGCCAAGAGGAGCACAGGAACATGGGAGCTTGGACATTCGTAGCACCAAGATTCAAGAACATACTTGGAATTCAGGTATTGATAATGCCGGATTTCTGCTTAAACACCCTCTTCATGACAAGCAAAGTTGGCCATTAGAATAGTTGGGTTGTTTTAGAAGACGAAATAAGCGGAATGTGTTACCTAAAAGACACTCACATTGCACCACATGCCAACTCGACACAGTGTTTTCTTAACCTCGGAAAAGCTAATACATTAATTAATTGTATCATCACTCTATAATCGTATATAAGCAACTATTGTATTATTTTCAAATTCTCTCTCCTGTCCAAATTAAAGATTAATTTGGATTGTTTCCATCCGCGTTCTTTAGAGGGAAAACTATGGCTTATGGAAACAGTCTAATATAGTTTGCGGTGATATAATTAATCTGCAATAGAACTACATGTCTGTCCAATTTGAAAATAATTGAATTCAAAAAATTCCTCTGACCGCCAAGCTGGACTCGGCCAGTCGGCCTCTTCCAATTTTTTCAGTCGGAATTTTTTTATCCAATTATTTTCAAATTGGACAGCATGCAGTCCTATTACCTATACTTAATTATACAGCTTCTCATTAATCCCATATAGGTAACTGTCCAATTATTTTCTTAATTGGACAGGTCTTGTTGATATGGGGTTTTGAATATTAGATGCTAGCTTTCTGATTACATTTCCAGTTTTAATATTTAGACTCGAAAAATTCCTCTGACTGCCAAATTGGACTCGGCCTACGGCCTCATCCAATTTTGTCAGTCCTCGGAATTTTCCTCGTCCAATTATTTCTTAATTGGACAGCATGGAGTCCTATTACATATACAAATTGTTAATATACACGATTTATTGTTTTATACAGCTTAACTATGTTGGACGAAAAGTCCTCGCAGCACCCGCCGTTGGAATAGGAAAACTTCATTCTCAAGAGGCTGCTCAAGTTCTTCAAGAAACGTTTCCCATCAAGTAACATGGAACTAACATTTTTAAAATGTTTGTCGGTTTTCTTCTTCCGTCGTTTTTAGATAAGGTTTTTAATCAATTCGTGTGCGTTCGGTGACCTATTACTTTCTGGTCTATTAGCGATAGAGGGGAAAAGGAACGAAAAGGAACGGTTTTGAAAACCAAAACAATACAATAATAAATTATTTGAGCCTAATTTCAACATTGCTTTTATTCATATGGTTGACCTATTAGTATTCTATGAATCAGCTAATGAGAAACAATGTTAGTTACTATAATTTAATAAAGAACAGTGACAATGGACCTTTATCACACGGCGGCCATGTTTATTCTTATGAGAATAAAAACCTTTGTTTCCCCAGCATAAATTAATTCTCAAGCGCTTGAATATGAGGCTACGCGTGGTGGAATCTATTGTTCAATCCAACATGGCTGCCGCGTGAATAAGGCCCATCAAACGAGCTAAAAACAGGAGTCGGTTTTGATTTTTTCAGGGGAGATCGGGATTGCGTTGCATGGCAGGACGGACCGTTTTTTTTCTTTTCTTTTTTTTTTTTTTTTTAAGATGTTTCCCGCATCAGTAAAAAAGTGCACTGTCTCTTATCACGCTAATAAATTATTTTATTCGTCGTAAGAAGGAGTTTGCTATCAAATGTTGTTGTTTTTTTTTGTTTTTTGTTTAATTATTATTATTTATTTATTTATTTATATATTTATATTTATTTATTTATTTATTTATTTATTTATTTATATTTTTATTTATTTATTTATTTATTTTGAAACTAAACATTTTTGCAAACAAATTTATTCCAGTAACGCGTATAATGCGTTTACAGCCTCGTTATAAGGCTGAGGTACAAACATTTATTTGCAAAAATTTCCCAAAGATTTGTAGTCTCAAAATTTCATATCTGAAGTAATCTGCACTATATCTTGAGGTTTCTCAAAGTTCACAGTCGCAATCAAAGTCATGTTATAGATGCTGAAACCCAAATATCTTTCAGTTTAATTTTGCCCTAAAATATTCTCGAATCTCTAGAATTTTTTTTTCCTTTTTTTTTTTTTTTTTTTTTTTTTTTTTTTTTTTTTTTTTTTGAAAACCGCTCCCATTGGTTTCGTCCCTGATTTGTGGTCACATGCAGCTTGTTGTATGGTGGGTGGGTTTTGTATCTATTTCGTTTAGTAATATTAATCAGTCAAATATCGTTTGAATATTCGTATGCCAAAATGAATGATAATGTGCTCACAAACAACTGAAAGTGCTACAATCACTTGAATTTTCTATGCTTAAACGAAAACGAAAACGAAATCGTTCTTATTATTTAAGCATGGTAAACACATAAGTAGATAGGTGGCTTGCTGTCATCGCAAAAATCCCACGAAATTCAAGAAAGTCCCTGACTAAACTCTCGGAATCTGTGTGGGTAAGTCAGGCAACTAAAGAAGCCGAGTCGAATAATCAAGGAAAGAAATTGATATCTGCTATAATGGATAATCTATGCGAACCCTTTTTATCTTCAGAGTCAACAGATTGCTCAATTATAGAACCTGATCAAAGGAAAAAACCTTACGGGCCCTTAATAACTGCTAAACAAAAGGAAGTTGAAGTAGATCTGATTGAAGATATTGATGTAGACATAGAAAATGGCACGTATTTTCTTTGTGCTCGTGCATTTGCAGTAGTTTCCCAAAGAAGAAGAAAAACACGAACAATCATGACTGCACCGTTTATACTACTAACAATGTTAGTTGGGCTATGGCCTGTCTGTCGTTACAAGGTTTTTCAGAAATTTTTCATGGTTATAGGAGTTGCTATTAATACCTATGTCTTTATTGGAAACATTGCCGTGTACAGATTTTGTGCTGTTATAACCCCAAATGCTGCTAATGAACTAAGTCCGTTCTTGTGTTACGGAATGATGGCATTTAATGAGACTAGCAAACAATGGGCGAAGATCTTTCGACCTGTTTTGTTTTCGCGTGCACTGTTCAGTTTTGCTCAGTTCTCTGGCTATATCTTGATAGCTCATTGTATTTTGGGCAAACTGCCTAAGCAGAAAAAAGCAGTGCCTTTGAAACTTGCCTATAATTTGCTAACTCGAAAACAGTGGATTAAACTTAACTTTCAGATTTTGCTGTCTTTTTCGATATGGATTACTTTCCTTGTAAGTGACCTGCGACATGCCGAAAAATACATACCAAAAGACCACTTCGTTATTTGGCTCAAAATAGAGAACTTGGTCGTGTGGTTTTACGTTGGAGCACCATTATGGATTTTTGCAGTGATGATCTCCGCCTTGGAATCCCTAATAACTGCTTGTATTCATGAAATCAAAGAGCTTAGAGAAGGAGACATTAACGAAGTTATTTCTATCTACCAAGAGCTTTGCAATCACATCTTCAGTACCGTTCGGGGGTTAAAGTTTTGGTTCGTAATTCACTGGTTCGCATTTGGTATGGCGTTTATCGTGGACGTCGCCTTAGGTTTCAAGTCTGTTGATTCCCTTCCTAACCAACAGAATGAATTTCAATTCTGGGTCTTCCACATCGCTTTCTTGGCTTTTGCTCTTTACCCGTTCTTATATCCGTCGATCTGTGCGGCATCACTCACGAGTAAATGTGGTAATATGCTGGAACAGCTCAACTTCATATCAAGCACCGCGTGGCGTCCAGGTCACCCCTTAAAAATCCGTTCCAACATGAATGAGTTCTTAATCTTTGCTAATCAGACACATTGTGGTTTTCGAATAGGCAGGTTAACTTTCAACAACGGGCTAGCCTGGATCTCAATTTGCTTCGGAATTTTCGGGATGGTGTTCAAACTTCTATAAGCATGCATGATCCATTCCAAGGCTCTTAGTCGCAAAGAAGAAAGTAAGAACGATGCGCTCGTGGTTCCACTTCAGTTTGGATCATATAATGAGGCCATTCCATGTTCGATAAGAGTACTGACCATAGGAAAGGGTCCTCTATTTGCTAATTTTACAATAACGGAGCGTATTCTCGCAATCTAATTGGGTAACAGCTATGATCAATAAGAGGACCGTCACAAAGAATGACGCATCGCTCGCGCAGGGAGCCAGTGTTCTTGAAACCGTTTTTCTTTTAAACTTTTTTCCTTGTTTTTAGTCGTTTTTGTTATCATTTTACTGTAAAAAAAATCGCTCATAGATTTACTATTGGCTCAGTGTCCTCCTATTGAACATAGATCGTCTAAAAATGTTCAAAACTTTACAGTGTTTTGAAAGAATAAACCGTGTAAACGTCATTAACTACCACCATCAGAATCAATTGTGCAATATATATTGTTCACTGTTCAAACATATACTTTCTTATTGTACGTACTCATAAGGGAATAAAAATTCGAATACAAATTTCGTGAAGCATTTGGTATTGGTAGCAAAATGATGTCATCATGCAAATGGCCTATTCCAACGCAACCACAGCTCATCGTTGGCTTTCAAAACATTCAATGTTTCCGGCTTTAACAGTTTTTCTTACTTTCCCATGCAGTGCCGAACGAAAAGCTACCACGCCGAGTTAACTGAAAAAGGTCGAGAAATTGGCCGAATTGTAATGTACAATTGCATACAATTATTTTATATAACTTCTAAGTAAAATGGTATTAAGATAGATAAAGTTTGTGGTAATGCAGCTATCAACATGTCGAAAATATAGTTTTCCATTATACGACCTTATTCACGTTAGTTAATTTGCAATCGAATTGTCTAGGAGTACACAGGGTTCGTGCTACTCCTTAAACTCCTTGAATTTAATTCACGTTTTCAAGGGCACTTGAAAAGCTCTTGCATTTTACAATTTCTTTCGCTGTGTGTGGTCATTTTTTAGAACGGGCTAAATTCAAAAAATTACCATGCAAAGCGAAAGAAGTGCTATTTCTCAATGATGAGGCAAATTTTTGAGGCTTTATTTCACGTTTCAATGATTTTATTGAAATTTTTGAAGAATCCCCATGCATTTCCTTATAACATGACACCACAGAAATCAAGCTTGGGCTACCTGTGCTAGGAGTTAACGGTAAATAACAGGGAAGTGCTCAAAATATTTTTATTTTCTGTCTCATCGTCAGAACGTCGTTTTGTTTTCGTAATGATATTCTGATTTACATACTATTTGCGTGGAAACTGAATTATTCTACAACATCACCGTTACGATACCTTATTCTCACGTGTCAGCTTCTGTAGTTTCATTGTTATTTTTAGAAAAACAGCTTCCTAAAACTTTTTTATTTTCAATCTCCAAAGATTAATTAACCTCTACTACTTTCTACTGACTCAAAACCATAGTAACTATGCCAAAGCCCTTTAAATATCCATAAAAACTTTCGTAAATAGTTTTTATGTTAAAAATATCACAACCTTAGAGCCTATGGTAATGCATTGTATTTTCAATCTGTTAAATGTCCAAAACACGAAATGCTTTTTTTCTTTGTAGTCAATCCATCGTCATATTCACAACCAATTTTCAGAAAAAAAATTTTGATGAGTCGCTTTCTATTGGGATACACTTACTATCACCGGCAGACAAACTTTTCTTTCAATAGCAACGATTGTTTGGCAGGATCTACCCCCTGAATTCAAACAAATGTCTACAAACTGTTTCAAAAAAAGAGTCAAACAATATCTTTTGACCAAACAAAATTCGTCCTGTGGAAATCAAAACTAAATTATTTCATTTTCAATATTCGTCTTCCTCTTTATTTCTTGTTCTTGTTATGTCTTGTCGCTTTGCCGTTCACATTTGTCACCTTCGCTTTGCTGCTGCTATTTGTGTGTGTGTGTGTTACTGTCTGAAGCTACTGAATAAAATTATAACTAAAATTGCCTAGCATCAACTTTGAAAATCTTACCGTTCCTTTAGCCTCTAGTCATTTCCTTGAATGTAAAGCATTTTTTTCAAGAGATATAATGTAAAATAAAACTAAATCAGAAAAAATGCACTAATATATGTAAATATTTTTTAAAATGGAAATGGAAATAAAGATGATTATTATTATTATTATTATTATTATTATTATTACTTGATTTAATTTAAACACAATTGCAGTATAAAAAATATTCCTACGAACGAAAAAATAATCGTCAAGTCGCAACCGAAACCTTAATAATGTCTTTAAAGCCGCCATCCTCCATTAAGCTTGAAAAACAATTCCTCTCTTTGGTGGCTGATTAACTTCTTTTCTCACAGACAAGAAAATATATTCATATATCCTCCGAATAAACTCGTGAACGGATTTGAAGTCTACTCCTAAACAATTGCCCTATTTCACTATGACGTCACAGGTTGTAAGCGAGATAGTTATGAAGAACAACTAAATAGGAATTTGGACTAATTTCAACACTATAGTTGAATTGATAGCGCTGAGGCGTCTGCTAAAAAAATATTATAAACCAGTGTTTCCTCTACATTATAAATACACCTATTTCAAAAAAACGTGGCCTCTAACCCAAACTTTTTGAATCTTTTAGATTACTTTGATTGTGGCTGTGGGGCTGTGGGACTGGCGGCTGAGGTGGAAACCAGTGTCCAATTCTGACTGTGGTTTTGGTCTTCTCAGAATGCTTTATATATAAATAATAATATTTCACAACACTTTCCCCGTACTAGGAGCTTTTCCATGAGGTACCCTTCACACGCACTACCACTGTAGGTGTTATTTACGATGCACAACATTCAAATGACATGTTGATTTTTACTTGGACTAGGGAGGAAAACCGGAAAACCCGATACGAAAAAAAAAAAAAACCAGTCGTGACAATGAACAACATATCAGCTTGATGTTCGTTAGCAACAAAATCAACTCAAGTATTCATTAGTTTTCTCTTTTCTCAATAATTTAAGTAAGGGTCATTCAGTTTTTCTTTAACTAATATACCTCATTTTTTAAAAAGTGTTTGCATTTGAATCATTAGTCCTTTAAAAGGTTCAAGTTTCTTTTCTTTTTATCACCTTGATTGGTTTTGTGACGTCGTTTCGAGCTCAGTTTAGAGATTGATTCCTTCCGCTTTGTTTCTTTTGTGTGATTCCAAAACTCAGAGAATAGAAGAAATTGACATAACTGGGAAGAAAATGTAAACTGAAAGTAGTATAAAACCGTGATCATGAAGCTTGAAGGAAGTAAGTCCGAAAATCGGGAAAATATGAATTTTTAAAAATTATAGAAATTTGTGCATCTTGTGCCTTCAGCAAAGGTTTTCTTACGTAATAATATGGTCATCAATCAATCTCGATTGTGATTAGTCTGCTACTAGTTTTTTTAAATCACTGTGCAAAAAAAAAAAAAAAAAAAAAATCAGAAAATGTTTGTTCAAAAAAGAATCTAGATGTTCATTTTCAAAGAAAATCAAATGGGTTCTCGTGCATTTTGAAAAAAAATTAACTAGTGCAGTATTTAAAAATCGCTGCTTTTACTTTAAGACGCCTTTAGATCTTGATTACTTAGACACTGACTGTACTGGTAATTGACTATTCCATTAAATTTTACGAACTGAATGAGTGCGTTCAAGAGGGATTCTTTGGCTTAGATACTGTTTCATTTAAATACTTAGAACAAGCGCAAGCATTTTAAATATTCTTTCTTCGCATTCGTTACTTGCATGTGGTCTGTACTTTAATCTACTGAAATAATTTTTATGCGATAACATAACGAATTACGATTACGAAACCATGAACTGGACTTCACTGTGCCCTCCATTGAGGACATATTTTCAGTACGTTTTCATGAACTCACTATTATGATATCTTTTTGTTATCTAGTTTTGTCGTCAACGGCATGATAGCTATTCTAGCTTATTTCAGCAACATGGTCGTAGTATACACTATATTAAAAACGCCTCGTCTATAAACACCTTCGAACATACTGCTTCTGGGCTTAGCCATTTCTGATTTCTGTTCTAGCGTTATAGCTCTACCTTCCTTTAGCCTGTATACATTGTTCGAGTATATCCGAGATACCACACCCTTTTGTTTCTTTGGAAAGGTTTACATTATCAGTGGAACAACTCTTGCGGTTATATCATTTATTGCGTTAACAGTTGTCACTGCAGATCGATACCTTGCTGTTATCTTACACTTGCAATATGTACAAAGAGCTGGTTACATCCAAACGTTATGCCATTGGTCTTGTTTTCACCTGGGTTATCTGTTTGTCTGCTGTCACAATAAGGATGTTTCCCTACGGAGTAATATTTTTGTTGTTAACGTATATTGTATTTGCTTCCTTGCTGGTTTTTTTTTTTTTTTTTTTTTAATTGTCAGAATATCCAAGATTATCAAACGACATTCCCGTCAGATCCACGCCCAACAGCAATCACTACAACAGTCTATAGACATGCCCCGATATATGCAAGAAATCCGTCAACACCATGTACTATGTGATCGGTACTCTACCTGTTACCAGAATTTAGCTTATGGCTTCGTACTTATTTCACAGTAACAGAAACTATCGTCCTATTGAACTGTGCCTTAAACTCGATCATTTATAGTTGGCAATTTGGGCAAAAATAGGGAAAAGGGGAAGGAACCAAGGAAGACAAAACACTGAGCTACAAAAGTAATAAGAAAAAAATCTCATTAGTTTTTCTTCGAAAAGATAACATGTATTGAGGACGTTCATGGACATTGCTCCCACACACCTTTTCTATACGCATGTGTTTAGTGGGCGAGCGCTCGGCCATCGGCGTGATGACATCATCCAGCTGATCTGAGAGAAAATGTTAGCCAATCAGATTGGAGAAAATTTGTAAAACTGCATGAGGTGACACTTTATCTCTCAAATATTGAATAACGTTTAAGGTAATTCCCTTGTTTTGCACTGCGCATTTTTCTGCGCATGCAACTAAAAGCATGGAACTAACAAAGTTTAGGCATTTTCCTTTCTGAAACCAAATAAAAAACATGTTCCAAACCGATTTTCATTATTTTCCTCTTTTTTGAGTAGAGAATTTCGATTTTTATCTGTCTCGCCCCAGTCTCCACTCGGAAAATGCCGGTTTTAGACTATTTTGAGATGTTTTTTCATGATAAATCAAAAACGAGAATGGTGACCCCCATTTTTTATTTCAGAATTTTGATAAATGCAATGCTGATTATATATCAAAATATGAAGGAAAGTTTATTGGATAGATTTTGAAATATTTTGATGGGAGTAGTTGACATGTGCAATTTTTGGACGTTAGTAGAGGCGCACGTATTTGCATTTTTCACTAATAGTTCACGAATCGTAGTCATCCAATGACTTTAATGGATTTAATAGTATAGATTATCTAGTAAACTTCGGTTTACAAGTATGTTTTGTTATGTATGAAAGTACTTTTAACTGTGAATAAAGGTTCTTGATTACAGCCTCCAGTTGCTACCGCATTTCACTATAAAACCCATAAATTGACATATTTGGAGAGCATCTAGCGAAAAAACGAGAATGGTTACCCCATCTTTTTATTACAGTTTTTAAATGTCCATAACATAATTAATGTCCATGCAAAGTTTCAGGACAAAGTTATTGGCAAAATTTCTTTCAGGGGAATTACCTTAACTAATAAGTTTTGTAGTTTTTTGTGTAGTTTTTCCTTTTGCGCTGATCAGCTTTCACAGCCTTCATGACACTTCGGTTTTGCACTGACGTCATTTCTAAGTCATTATTTGAGTTCAGCTTGAATATTTGAACATTCATGACGTTTTGATGGGCAACGAAGAAAACAAACTTTTTCGTATTTTCTATATATCATCTCATACTGACGGAAAGAAAGGTAGTAAACCCCATTATTTATTACGTAAAATCGAAAGGTCGACAAAATCTTTCTCGTACAAATTCCAAAGAAAATTTGATTGAAAATTATCGAAAAATTATATTGTGTGGAAAACAGCGAACTAGGTCTGCACGTCAAATATCTTATACTTTATTATTTATTCCATTTTTTATTTTTTATTTGTTCATTTTACTTCTAATATGATGCGCGATGTACTTTTATCGTGCAATTTTTTTATCTCCCTCAATACATGTTCTGCTCGTGAATTAAATTCATAGAAATTCCAACTAAATACACAAGTTTCCAATAATTCAATTAAGAGATTATTATTTACGGCTTTTGCTAAATCCGACGATAATGACCATCTTCTTGCCGACTGAATTCGTAATATCTTTAACTTTAATTGTTTACATATAATAATGCGACTTCTTTTACGAAAATATCAAATTTGTAATTGTCAGACGGACCTCACCGAGGTTTGGTTCCTGCCTCACGCAGGCTAGGAATTATGTTGGCGTAAATGTTTTGAACCCAATAATTTCGTTGTAATTACGTACTTAGGAGTTAGTTTCCAGCTGCACAGGCTGCAAACAACCCTTTTCAACTTATGACGGGTTCCAGAATTGAATTATCAATACCAGCGGTGCCGGAAAGTGGCTGGAAAGATGGCAGCGCAACCTTCCGTGCTTTTCAAATGATCAACTTTATTCTCATACAACATCGTAGCATCACAGTAACCCTCATTTCTCACAAAAATAAAATCGACATAACTTTAGTGACTTCAAAATAATCTTAAAATCCTCGTTTTTACGAATGCAGTTATATACATATATCTATATTGTGTTCGAGAATTTTCATCTGCTTGCCACTCTTTTCATTGCTACCCGCTGATCAAGATAACAGTAGACAACAGAAATAGGGCAATACACTTCCGTCAATCAAATAAATTGGTCGGTACCTTTATGTTCTCTGATTGGCGGCAGCGTATTGCCTACTTCCCCGTTGCGACTGTTGTCTCGATCAGCACGTAGCAGTGAAAAGAGTGGTAATGATTCTTAATGGTTTTTCTTTGGAAAGGTATACGTTACGAGATATCTTGCATTGAGACATCTCAGTTGTAAATCTCTTGCAGCGCTGTTCTTGAATGGTCATGAATTTTTTTAAAAATAGCTTGTAATTGAAATTATTATAGAAAAAAAAATCTCCCAAAGATTTTGTCATTAAAGGGCAAAGCTAAATTGAAAAAAATGAACGGTATTTGCTTTCGTAGTTCATTAACAAGGCCGGTGGAAATTCAAAATATTAGCAAAATGACAGCAGCGATGAACTTTTAGAGTAATATTAGCCAAATATTACTTTAGCTGGTAACAAGAAGTAAATTGCAAACAAAATATCAAGAAGGAGAAGAACAAGAAGAAAACGAAAAAAAGTAATCCATTCTTCTCATTTTTCCTCCGCTATTTCTAAACGTAATTTATTTCGGAGGGAAAACAAGAATCTGGGAAAAAACATGAAAAATGTTTCGGTAATCTATAATATCTCGACGAAATGTTCAGTTCTGGGGACAGCTGCTGATCTTCTGGAGGAGAGTCGTAGTTATGGCCTTAGTACATTTTTATCCTTTATCATTAGTATCAACTTCGTGGCTGCTCTCTTCGCAATCGTCTGCAACAGTGCGGTGATTTATATTCTTTCAAGAACACCGTCTCTTGTCACACCCTCCAACATTTTGATTCTCGGCTTGGCTATCTCAGATTTCATGGTTGGTATTCTTTCTCAACCATTTTTCTGTTTGGTGCATTATTCTTATTTAGCAAGAAAAAGTTCTCTGTTGTGCACAGGTGCTAAAATATACGATTCAAGTGTAAATGCCCTGGGCACCGCATCGTTCCTTACTCTCGTAGCAATCACAGCAGAGCGATATCTGGCTGTTCGTCTTCATCTACGATACTTAGAGCTGGTTACCGTCAAACGTTGTGGAATAGTGATTTTCTGTATTTGGAATTTCAGCATATTTATCTTTATCTTAAGACATTTTAATGAATTTTTCCAGAAAAAAAATCTAATTTTTTTTTATATTTTGAGCAGTATTGGTGTTCTAGTTTTCATAACTCTTTTGCTTCTCGTTGCGTTCTTTCTCTTTAATATTTCCAGGACAATTCGCAGACATTCAAGGCAGATACAGGCCCAGCAGCATTCAATCCAACAGTCCATGAATCAGTCGATTAACATTCCAAAATACAAGAAATCTGTCAACACCATGTACTTCGTTATTGGTGCTTTTGCGCTCTGCTATGCTCCTTACGCTTTAGGTTTGATTATTTTCGACGTGGCTCAGGTCAACACCTCGCCTTACTTTAAACGATTTCACTTGTTCACGGTCACCGAAACTTTCGTCATGTGTAATGGTTTGTTCAATCCGATTATTTATTGCTGGAAAATCAAGGAAATCCGTAACGCTTTATTACAAGTAATACGAAGAATTTAGCCCATGTGCTGGGGAAAACAGAAAAAAAGAAGATTGAAATGAAGATCCTGAACATTGTATTATACGATAGATATAGAATATAAAGAGTATCGGAAAGTTGACATTTTTTAAAGAGTAGTTTTGGTTTTCGCTCTACTCTTGTATGACTAAGCGCTTTTGATCATTTTAAAGTTAAAAGACGCTAAAGCAAGTCAATAAATTATCAATTACTATTATATTACAAAGTCTAGTTTCTCCGGGTTCAGCAGTTTTAATAACCCCTCCGCAAAATCTAACGACCTACTCTCAAATTCGATCTGTGAGTAAGTAGTTCCTTGACTTCCTGATCAGACCATGCAGATATTGTTTCAGGGTAGGGTATCGATAGATTTAAAGTTTAGCTATGATCTATCTTTGAATGATTATTGCCGATTATTGCTATCATTTGGTTTATTTGTCTCTTTGAAGGCGTTCCCGCTACGCTTGACATAGCAAAAGGTTATAAAATACCAAGTCACGAGATGGCTAGATGTTAGTGGTGACGGCAAATGTGGGATTACAGTTTGCTAACCAAAAATAGTATTCACAGAACAAATACAATTTAAAATGACACGAAGTTCAATTACAAATACAAGTAATTGCGCCCAGTGGGAGTGCAGTTTTTTAACCAAAATATCAAGTGCCCAAATTTGCACAATACTAAGCTACAAATACAAGTAATTGCGCAATTGGAAGTGGGAGTGCAATTCTCAAGTGCCCGAATTTGCACAACACGAAGTTACCAACTATATCGATTTTTGAACCTTGTTTTGGTAAAGACAACTTTTTTTCTCTCAAATGTACGACTCGCAACTCAAGGGATAGACAAAAAGTTACATCGTATCATACCGTAGAAGCTTTTTTGTAACCAAACAATTCTCAGTTTTTCAAACATAGCTCAGTAAAATTATCGTATCAAAAAACCCAAGCAGTCTTTTTTTTACTGGGAGATTTGGAATTCAGGCGCGCAAAGCATTTTTGCGGCAGCAAAAATTTCTAATCATATTTATCTACTGTGCAGGATCAGGAGTGATTCGAACCTTTGTCTTTATTGTTTCAATTCCAAACTTTCACGTTCCTGACCTATAAGTTTACTTGTAAGGTTCGAGGTTTCTTCAGATGTTCCTGGCCTCACCATGCAGTTGATTTCCTTTGTATTTATGATAATGATACTGACTAAAAACTTATATACAGCACATATATAGGCGCTTTACGATAATTATACGAAATGACTGAAAAAAATCTATGAGGATAATATAAGATCTAACCATATATAATATGAAATGTAGAAAATTAGTATTAGTGTCATAAGCAGCCTTAGTAATATATAATAAATATGTAATAAAGAAATTCTGAAATAATATAAACTTGAAATCTAACTATAGTGTCACTTGTCAGTATCACTTATAGTATCACTTATCGTCCTCTGTTTCTGTCTTAGTAGCAAGTTCGGGCTAAAAAGAACTTTGGCTCCCTGTGGTTTGTTTATCAGATAGTCGACATTTCAAGTACGTTTTTGCTTCATGAACGGTTCTTCAAGAATATTGAGCTCAAATCTACCCAAGAATACAGATCAATAGTTGTTTGAGTGTTAAGTTGTGCTAATTTCACAAAGTTAAGAATATAAAATTTTTTTCGGGGCGATTAATTTGGATTGTCTAATAATTCTCGAAGCAATGGTTGTTCTATATTTTCTGATAGGAAGCCACTGTCGTTACGCCGCCAATACGAACGCTATTCCTTGCCATCCATGCTGTACTAGGATCTCCTGGTAGGATATTTGTCTCACAGATAGCAAGATTTTTGGAATAGGTGTATGCGGGTATATAGCCAATATATATGGTACATATATAAAAACAAACAACGTTAACGACAACCGTAGATTTCATTAATAACTTCTTTAAAAATATTTTTTATTGGATCTTATTTCAATTTGTTTCGTATCTAGACTTTATAAAGGCTTAAGGTGGCTGACTACTTTGGTAAATAATAAACAGAAAATTGAAAATTGAAACTTCTTTAACCTTAAATTTAATGATGATTTCAATATGCAGAGAAAATGGGGTGTCCCGAGCTTGTTTTTGAGATAATCATTCCAGAATGACATGGGTTAGTACAATTTTGGAAGAAAAATAGCGAAAATCAAGCTACAAACAAAAAAAAACCCATGAAACCGAAACTAAGGAAGAAACATGAGCAATTTTTTTTTCCGAACACGTAACTTACATTATATTTATAAAATACTGATCAGAAGTTGTTTTAATAAACTATTGTAGACAATGGAAAAACTTTTTGTTCAGGTTCTACGGTGTGCAAGTTATCGTAAAAATTGAGCACAATTTTTTACATTGTTCTAATAAACAGAATTGTCTTAAACTTTAAAAAATAATAGGATATTACCTATTATTCTGGAAAATAGCAAAAAATATATAGAGTCCCGTGCAAAATTTGAGGGTTTTGCCCTTTCGAATTTCAAAGCGTGTATGGTTCTTCAGCAAAAATCGTGAAGATTATTTAGCGGTTTTTGAGCACGCGCACATCGTGGGCTCAAATTGAATGTTGAAAAGTAGTCAGCACCTTAAACAAGAAATAAACGTCAGAATTGAATAATCAATAGCGTTCATGGGGTGCATTTTCATAATATGCTTCAGAAACCCCTGGTGATAGACAACTCGAAAAAAAAAAAAAAACAAATCAGGGATGACATCTCATAATTTTTGAAATGCTTTTGATATACTTGTATATATATTGGAAGCGGCCATATTTTTTGCAAATGGCTGTATATTATATATATACTGTTTTGAAACGGAAATTAAGGTTGAGCGCCTTTGGAATTAAAATATAAAAAGTATTAGAAACACTATACCATTCTTTTATTAATAAACGAATACTTTTTTCGTTTAGACCACGAGTAAATTCTCCATAAATAAATATGCCTTTGTTTACCAATGACGGATTGCATCAGTTGTGGTCTAGATTCGGTACAAACAACACCATAAAAGGCATGATGAAAAAAAGATGTTCGTCATATCGATCACACCAGGTAAGCCATCTCAGAAAAGGTCTATAAAGGGAAATATAACCTAGGTAGCCGTGTTGATATCGAACTATTTGATGGAAGATTAAGGTAAGAAACATTTATTCAATTAATCTAGTTAACTAAAACCATATTTCACCTAAAACCTGCAATAAGACGCCTTGAGCCATAAAAATCTTAAATCTGGAAATCAATGCCTGATTCATGGAATGAGTTTAGTTTACCTTGAATCATGTAAATCCAAAATATTAAACGGTTGTTTTTTGTTTTTTTGTTTTTGTTTTTGTTTTTTTCAATTCCTAATATTGCCAAAAACTCGATTAGGCATTTTTCTTTCTCGTAAATACAGTTGATTACTCATTATGAACAAGGTCGGGATCATATCCCGAACTTATTTCCAGTCGAAATATCCAGCCTCTTTTGTTTTAATGCACCTTAATTTTGAGATGTACTCAGTTTTCATTTCAGTGTACTCGGAAACAAATTATTAAATCAAATATTGATACACAGGGGAAACGATTTTACTACCAACTCAGTAGAAAAATAAATAATTCTGAAACGACGTTTTTGAAGCTATTTAGGAGATTTCAGTTCTAATAGCGAATTTTTCCCCTGCTTTAATTCATGAATTTTGTTAGTAAATAATGGCTTGTATGGCTAGCTAGATTAACAGCGTTGCTATTGAATGAGAGCTATTTCGTCTTGAAATAATTTCGTACTACTAAGTTTTAAGGATAAATAATAAATAAAATAGAAACAGTAACCAGGTTGAGACATGATCTTTAAAAAAATGGTATAAAACGGGCACTGTTTAAAAGTTTTTTAACAACTATAAGCTTGCGGCTGTTAGTATATAGCATGTTTAACGAATATAGGGGAAAAAACTAAAAATAACATAACAATTTATATAACAAACGAAAACCAAAGAATAAATTGACGACTTTATTTTAACCAGTGTTGGTTTTATAATTTTTTGAAAAGTTTATATACTGCCGAACTGTTAATAATGGTTTTAAATTATAATCTAAAATTCGATATACTCCCATAAGAAATAGCTAGAAAAATAAAATATGATATAGAAAGCTTTGAGGCAGGTGTTTGAAACGGCCAATCAGTAATAAGTAGTTATGAATATTGAATGGGTAGGACTGTGGTGAAATAATGATAGATGTGTTGATCATCACAGTAAATGAGCAATCTAAGCGAACGCTGTAAAGGAAGACTTGAAAAAATGATTTCAAGCTTCAACGGGAATCGAACCCATGACCTCCGCGATGCCGGTGCGATGCTCTACCAACTGAGCTATGAAGCCAATCCTGTTGGCGAGCGGTCATTTTTGTTGGGTTCATCAAGCCACTATATGTAATAAGTGTGAATATTGAATGGGTAGAACTGTGGTGAAATAATGAGGTCATGGGTTCGATTCCCGTTGAAGCTTGAAATCATTTTTTCAAGTCTTCCTTTACAGCGTTCGCTTAGATCGCTCATTCACTGTGATGATCAACACATCAATAAGTAGTTATGACGACGCCAGTGGATTCTCAGAAACAACTATCACAAGTTTGCGATTATATTACAAAAAGATCAACTATAGCGCAGTTTGGGGAACATTTATAACCAAAAATAAATGAGATGACATTGATCTCCTTTTTAAAGACAGAAAGACAAAATTCAGAATGGAGTTTATTCTCAAAGAAAAGCATTAGACTAGAGTCTACGAATCAAGATTTTAATTTTGACTTTCTGTTTTGCATGTCAATATTTCATAACAAATCAGAGCGGGGGCGGTGATTATTTATGGTTTCAGATTCCTTATGATTTTAGACTAAAATAAGTTATCTTTATAGAGGATATTACATGGGCGCGCGGAGATACGAAATTTATCTTCGAGTGTAAAACTCAAACTCTAGCAACTTTCTTAATGACATCGAATTACGCGAACTGCGTGAAGACGTCAAATTTGGGTGTGGTCGAGCGCGTCACTCATAAAGCGCGTAACTCGAAGCGCGTAACTCGATAAATACCCGTCCTCATGATAGATGATAGCCCATTTATCACCCCACTGCCATTGCGTATTTCGTCTCTCAAAACCCATCGAAATTTTGAAGGGATTTATTTGGAGTTTCCGAAGCCTAGTTTTCTTGAAAATTGGCATCAGTGGATGATGCTTGATATCGTCTTTATCAAACCCTCTATTTTGAGGTAGATTTTTGATGTTTCGCTTTTTAAATTACACATTGATGCTCGACGGACACTCAAAGTTAACAAGGCCCTCCGACTATCTTTCTAGGTTTCAGCTCCTAAAATCATACCTTCTTTCTTCAACGTATACATAAAACAACTTTTAAGATATATTCTACAATAACTAGCTAGAATTAGTGATGATTGCTGATGGATGGATGGATGGATGGATGGATGGATGGATGGATGGATGGATGGATGGATGGATGGATGGATGGATGGATGGATGGATGGATGGATGGATGGAT
>NW_022258250.1:16340-30178 GCF_009602425.1 Actinia tenebrosa
CCAGAGACAAAATCAAAGATGTATCGTCTACTTGCAGCTATATTGCTGCTATTTTGTACAAAATAGTGGACATTACTCAGGGTCGGATCTAACGCTTGAACTTTAACCATCAACCAATCAACAAAAAAAGCAAAAAAGATATTTTGTGAGAGATATATTCTACCTTTTATATCCATTGCTTTACTGCTGTCTTCAGGAACATCTCGTTCCCTGCGCTGACTTTTATCAAACTTCATTGATTTACCTGTAATACATATTTGGAAATAAATGAGAAGAACTAATGCGCATGACAGTTATGTTCAAGTACAACGAGAGTCAGTGGAATAATTGTAATATTATGCAGAAAACCACTGGCTTGTGCGAGAATCTGTATGGATTACTTCATAGAAAGTGCGACGGGGTTATATTCACGGGTTGTTTGTGTAAAAACACGGTCGAGCGAGGTACGAGCGAGTGCTTTTACACAAACAACGAGAAAACTTCCTTAGAAAGATAATTTAACGCTGATTAAAAAAGAKGAAGGAAAAATGGGGTGTCCCGAGCTCGTTTTCGAGACCATCTTGACAAATTTTTCAAAACAAAAATTTGTCAAGGAAAATTAAGCTTTGCACACAAAAACTCAAAACTCTGAAATTAGAAAACCCACATAAGTAATTTTCTCAAAATATCTTCTTTAAACTCTAATTTCAATAAATAACTCAAAATATGCGAATAAAGTTTTGAAAATAAAATCAAACTCAGCATTTTGTTCGTTTGATGAACTGAAAAGCGTACTTAAACGATGACAACAAAGACACACACAAAGTCATGATTAAATCAATCACTGCCAATCCGATTTCAGGATGTGAAAGTTATTATAAAATTGATATCATTTATAAAATATGAGAGATATAACGCGCACGCTGCTTGGCTGGTTACTGTGTTTAATATCAGAGGACAGAGACACGCACAAATTTGGTTTCACATCATATTGTAAACCTTCAAGACCTCAGCTGTGTCATTCTCAGTCTCTTCAACCTAATCCAATGTTAATTAATTTTATGAAATAAATACATGCAAGTGTTTTAGTTTAGAAACACGATGGCACTGGCACCACCTTCCTGGATCAATATATTACAAATAAAACTAAAACAAGGCGGATGGGATAATTAGATGGAAACCAGGTGGAATTCTTTAAAATAAGCACATATATATCTTAAATATCCAGAGTTAATGATATACACTGTGTTTTTTTGTCCATTTTCGATTACATCCTATTTTATTATTGACCATATCTCTTTAGAATAAAGCTATACGTTTTAGTGTGAAATAAAAACTATATTCCCAAGTGATTAATCAAAATACAGAAACCATTAGGGATAAGCTAAATGATGATTGTTGACAAGCCTACACAGTTTCAAGAGTTCCGAAGGATTAAGCATTACACCTGTTATTGCTAGGACATTTGAACGAGCGGTATATAATACATTTTGTAAACAAGATCTAGGACAATAAGAAGATATAACTAGCTAAAAACTAGTGTGAGCTGCATCGGTGTTTCTCATGAAACAGTTATGATAAAAAAGTAAATTATACACCGTGAAAAGATGAAAAAACGTACTGACGTTTCGGACGCTAGTCCTTCGTCGTCTAGAACAATACATTAGAGAAGACCAGTTTGCAGATAGGACAGGCGACAGCTTCACAAATGCGCTCCTCAAGATGCAGCATGTTATCTATCAGTCTCTAGATAATTTTACAACCCAGCAGGCTGTGCGCGTTTTTATCATGGATTTTTCTAATGCTCTCGACTATGTTAAACACAGCTCGTTGTCAGAAAAGCTGAAAAAGGCTCCGTTAAATCCTTATATAATTAATTGGTTTATCAGTTTTCTTTCGGATATTTGGTACTAGTGAGAAATCTGCAAAGTAGGTTCTTAACAGGTTCTTATTTGCAAGAACATTTCGCGTGACCCTAACCTCCTTAAAAAGAGAATTTGTGTCAAAATGAACATCAGAAATGGAAAGAGTACCTCAATATTAGTGAGAGGGCAAAGTTTCAGCTCATAACAGGTTGATCTAACTAATACCAAGTTGCTCTTTTTATTTCTGATGTTCGATTTGACACATAAACTTCTCTTTTTAAGTGTTAGGGTCATGTGACCTGTTGTTGCAAAAGGCTTATTGGATAAGGAAATTTGGCCATTTTGTAGTTTTAGTATATCGTCTTATAGGTATTAAAAAAGAAATTAGGAATTTAGCATTCTTGATTTTAGAATCCTTATTTAAAAAAAGAAACATATTGACACCACGAAATTTTAATTTGCTTTTTGAGAGGAAATGTCGGTACCGCAATCAACAATCAACACCATGAACCAATTAAAAAATTAACAAAACGATACGTTGTGAGAAATATATTCTACCTTTCGGATCCATGTCTTCAGGAACATCTCGTTCACAGCATACTGAGTGCCTGCGCTTTATTCTAGCATTCTTCATTGGTTTACCTGACATGGATATTTGGAAATACATTAGAAAAGAATTATTGGAATTATAATGCAAACCATCAAAACTTATGTACAAACTAGCTCATACAGTCGATTGCTTAAATTGCTACTGTGATCAAATTGTGATGTCTCCAATTTTATTATTCAAACACGTTAAAGTATTTTACAAAAGAAGAAAACTGGTGTTTTTTATTTTTTGTTAGCATTTTTTGGTTCGAGAGATATTCAAGTATTAAGTTAATGCTAATTAGGAGGTTGATGACGTCATTCTCAACTCACAGTTTGCTTATAATCTCATGCTGGCTGAGTATTGAGAATATGACGTCATCAGGAAACATGGCCGCCATTTTATAACCTCCAATATCTTTTGAAGGAAAAAAAGATATTTGAAAAAGTAGATCATAGATCTTTCAATACAGGCAAAAAAAAACAGGAGTGGGGATCCCGACTCATTCCTCGCCACAGGGCCGCTACACAGGCTATTTCTTCAAAAAGAAAAAAACTAAAAGAATTCTAGAATGCAACACTTTGTTTACAGAGAATCAACACCAACAGCCAACCAACAAAGAGAAAAAAAAGCTATACTTTGTGTGAAATATATTCTACTTACCTTTAACATCCATTGGTTTACTTCTGTCTTCAGAGACATCTCGTTCATAGCATACTGAGTGCCTTCGCTGACTTTTACCATTCTTCATTGATTTACCTGTAATACATATTTATACAAATACATAAGAAAAGTAATAGAAAATCAATAGTTTGAAACATTCAAAATTACAGGGAGTATGGCTGTAGGTTGAATCTCTGAAGCTATAAGGAGCTACCTTTATACATATGTATCATCAGGCCTACTCTGGGTCCTTCCTCTGCGTTAGATCGCCTAACATCCCCTTAGACTACCATTTCGATAAACAGATTGCATTGTGGTCAATAATGAACAAAAGTTGTTTGTACCCAAGCTAGACCAGAATGCACCACGTTTACTATCTCAAAGAGGTGCACGGTGAGGTCTGAATATGAGTCATAATAATTCATTATTGGATGATGTTTTGATAATATCCAAAATTGTCAATGTTTCAGCAAGCGTTATTGGCCTCGACATTAATTGATAATTCCGGATATCATCAAAACTGAATTCAATAAATGTTTTATTCAACATTGTTCTAATAGATTAACTGATAATACAAAGATAGAAACGTTATAATAAACTTTATTTTAAAAGTTTCAAAATCATACATTTAAAAAAAAACTACAGATAACCGCCATCCGCCGACCTATACAGGCTCGTTTTTGCAGATAACTCAGTATCGACCACTCGCTGATGCATGCTGATAGCTAGAATTATCTGTAGGTTCTCAACCAATGAGAATTCAGATAGTTAGAACAATGTATAATAACAACCTTTGTTTTCCTTTAGCAAAACCCAAAACACATAATTTTAAATATGCCCATCCATGGGATATGGTTGTTGATTGCAATTAATATTTTGTTAGCAAGTGGGAAAAGGTAAAATATTCTGTTTTGTATTGGTTAAATCTTTGAAGTACAAGTGGGCACAAAGTCGAACCAGGGAGGGGTGCCCACCCCCTGCACCCCTCCCCTGGATCCGCCACTGCTTGAGCCAGTCCATGACAAATGTTTTTTTGTATGCACATACAATCAGACCTTGGATGTTTAGTGGGATTAAGTTTGTTAATAAAGTTTAATGCTTAACGGGGTTGGTCAATCTTGTATATCATATATCATGTATCATGTTTCGCCTTGTGGCTTGTTGTTCATTCCGAATAGTATATTATACGTTGCTAGATTGATAGAATTGTTGTTATTACCACTCCCACCTGCCCTTATGGCAGTTGTATTATTATGTTCCAGTGTATAGTGTATTAAAGCTGCCCGCCCCGCTTTAGCCCATGCAGTGGTCACGTGTATCATTATTTTACATTAAAGAGTTAAACTTAAAACAATTACTAATGCTAACAGTGTCGGCTTGTCTAAACCAACCAAAACCATATTTCATTTTGAGAAATATATTCTTACCTTTTACATCCAAGAGGATAAGATTCCAAAGAACTGCATGGTATTCTTCCTCATCTATTGTAACCTCCACATCAATCTCTTCTCCTTGGCTCAGTTCCTTCAATTCTTCCTCCTCATTGAGGGATTTTTTCAGTTTTTCTTTCAACGAGCCATCCTTGTAGCTCTGCCATAGACGTTTTAGTGATGAAATGCTTGAGAGTTTTAAGACGATAACAACCGAGCCACTAAAGAGTGCAACCACTCGATCCAAAAGCCCTATAAGTCTTTCAAAGTATTGCAGTTTTTCAAGATCCATCCCATATATACCAATAAAGGTTGCTCCTGCTAAGGTTAGTAGAACTCCTTTTACTGATATTTCAGTCTTCAAATGTATCACTGTTCCTGAAGAGAGATTATATTCACAATAAGGATGTTTCAATCTGGGGCCTTGGACTCATGCAGTCTGTCAAATAGAACTTTTAATGGCCAGCTTTTGATATTCTAAACCTACTCTGTGTTATTACCCTGCATTAGATAATCTAAGATGACCACCTTAGATTCTATCATTTCTTCAAATTAGATCACCTTTGATTGCAAAATGTCGCCTAGCCATTATATTGACTAAGATTGGCTTGGTTGCCTTATGTTGCCCTATATCGCCTAAGCTTATTCCCCATTTTAAAGGCCACTTCATGATGGCCTTACGTTGCCACTCCCCGCAGCAGGGTAAGGACCCAGATTTGTCTGACTTTCTCTTCATTAGAAGATTTGATCCCAAAATCAAAATCGTTTCAGATAGAGTTTAAATCATCGAGGACATTYTTTGCTTTATTGTAGTTGCTTTGTGTTTGCAATTGGACCTGGAAACACGTCACAAATTAAAAGCTCTCATGAGGTCCTAAGCATCATTGTGTGGGACACCCTGGCTTTATTTAACTCACCTTTAAACCTGTCCCATATAAAACCTATGGAAAGAACAAATTCAAGAAAAAAACATTATTAGCTTCAAATCAGCCTAAATTGAACTGAATCAAAATCACCATGTGGTCTACTAGTGGCTGGGTGAAGTTAATTATATATCCATTTAATAAGTTGACATCAGTCCTTTGTGTTTATCCTCTAGATCTTATTGACAAGAAATTGCATCATTACAGTACATAATTTCTCAAAGAGGGGAAAAAACATTGACATTGGGACTGGGAACTCTACAAGGCTTTTATTTTTAATTAAAAAAACCCCTTCTCATAACAACACCCTGTCATTTAGAAAATAGACCAGAAACCCCCCCTCCCCCCCAACGTTTCATAAATAGTGACTTACTTGGTTCCTAATAATTATTACATGCACCAGAAATCAATATAATGCAACATAAAATAACTCACCTGAAGCTCCTTTTGCAGCTGTGAAAAATAAGAAGTCATTYATCAATATTATAAATAGACTAATAATATTATAGACAACAACATATAAAACAAGGTATAAGTCACAAACTAATAAATAAATAAATTGTCATCATATAATTACCATTGAGTGTTCTCCTGAATATTCCTGAAAGAATATGTTTAAAAAAATATGAGAACCTACATGTATACATGTTTGTATCACAGGCAGCCCAAGCACCATGTTCTTGTGTACAATTTACTGTAAATGTAATCTGCTATGGTTACTAACTCAGGTGATAGATCATAGCAACAATATTTTTCAAACTCTTAACTTTCAATAACAAAATAATAACATGCTCTTTCAAGTCATGATATTTTTTCGTATTGAAAATATTAAAGATGTCAATGCTAAAAGTACAAACTCTCCATTCCCTCGTCAGCCAATAAATATTGCTATACGACTCTGAGAGTTTTAGGTAATTGGTGCACAAAATATTATTTATATAATATAATACAGCTGTATTTAATATTATTTACATACTAATGTGTGTTTAATTTAATGCATACCAGGGAAGGGGGTGGGGAGGAATAGGACTTTTGATAGTGAAAAAACTGTCAGAAATGGTACCCTTTTAGGGTTCAAATATAGATCTGACATTTGGTATCTCTAAGGGTGCCACAAATCTAACAAGCCCACCAGAGAGTAAGCTGGTACCTCTTAGGGTGTTTTACAGGTAATACTGAGATACCCAAGATTAGCTCAACAATGTAAGCTGGAATTACAATAGTAATGGAACCAGGATATAATTTATTTTTGGTTTATCATCTGACTTTTCTATCACTTTGTGCTTATAGATAAAATAAAAATAATGAGTGTTAATGGTACATTTAAGGGTAAAGATCATTAGTTTTCCATATGCTCACTTGAACAGGACACAAGTACCTTTCAGAGGTCATTCTCAACATTTCCGACAAGCATCCCCACCTTTTTATATGGGAGTCCCCTCTCCCCCCTCCACCAGAGATGCATGCAACTCTTTTTTCATTACTTTGATTCTATTTCCTTGAGAATACAGTAAGTTGAATATCCTAGCTTATGAAAATATCTAGGTTAAAGGTGTTTTGATAAACAAATTCTATGAATAAGATAAATGGATTGTTACATAATATGGTTCTTGACTGAACTTCTCCTTACATTACCTGCATTATCCGCTTCGTACTCCCCAACTTTTTGCTTCAGTTCTTCTAATCCACTCTTCTCAGCTAACACTTTTAATAACTTCACATTGTCTACTTTAATTACACCTTGTTCTTCCAAGACTTTTACAAGTTTATTTACATCACTGATTTCTTTTAGTTCATTTTCAGTGAGTTCAGGGAGAGATCCACGAAAACAATCTTTGAGCTCAGCTAGAGTGCCCTTTCCATCTGCGATATAAGCTTGAAGTTGACGGATAGTTTCTACCCTAAGATAGTCATACGAAAAACGCTTTTTCGAGTCTTGAATTCCCATGGTTGGTAAACATCTAATGGCATCACCCGAACAATCAGCTTCGTATTTCTCAACTTTTTGCTTCAATTCTTCTAATCCAATCTTCTCAGCTAACACTTTTAATAACTTCACATCGTTTGCTCCGATAAGACTTTGTTTTTCCAAGGCTTCTACAAACTTTTCTACAGTATCAATTTTTTTTCGTTTATTAACAGTGAGTTCAGAGAGAAATGTACGAAAACGATCTTTGAGCTCAGCTAGAGTGCCCTTTCCATCTTTGATATAAGCATCAAGTTGACGGATAGTTTCTACCCTAAGATTGTCATACAAGAAAAACTTTTTCCAGTCTTGAATTTCCATGGTTGCTACTGAACTTCTAATGACATCACCTGGACAGTCCGCATTGAATTCCTCTAAAGCACTCCCATTTCGTCAGAATTTACGCTAAATAAATATAAAAAGCATAAAAAGATATGTTCAAATTTATATTTTATTACGCATATGTATCAGTCAATTCCAAGGGTACCCATCGTGAATCTCTTTTTGACATGACCACTGACCAGAAATTTATCATTTGTCAAATCTACGCGACAGGTACGTCGGGCTTCGTTTTTCGTCAAATGCCCGACTATGCGGACAAGTGCCTAAAGCAAATGCCCGGGGTTGTCCAGGGTACATGGGCACCCTTGAAATTGACTGATACATTAGAAGTAACTGAAAATAATTGCGTATAATATTTAGCAAATCGCTCATAGATTTCCATTGACTGTCTTCTCATTGATATATCATAGATGCATCTTAAAATGTCAAAACTCAAGTGGAACCACGAGCGCAATGAAAAATCTCATCCCATGTTTCTTGAAATTTTCTTACCATGCCAATAAATAATTGGTCTATTTACAACTGGTGAACAATCAAGTTGAACTTTGAACATGCAAGGTTTATATTTTACACTCCACAACAGTCAATCTTATACAAAAAAATTAAACATATAACCCAGCGTGTATCATAAATTTAAAAAAATGTTTTAAAAATAATGCAGTGTGGAATTCAAAATTACCAAGTTTGATATTATTAGCTATAGGACAATAAAACACAAGATTGTTCAGACAGAAAAAAAAAATTAAGCGATCAAATCTGTTCAATATCAGTAAAACAATACCCAGTTATCAACCCAGCAAAAACTGCTTGGAATCTAAATAATTCTTATTTATCTTCAATAAGTAAATCGATATTAGAATCTATTTTACGGAGATCAGCTATAGTCGCACCTAATGTTTTTGTTCTTCGTTGGGGCTATTTATATTATGCACAGCAGCTTGTCACGGTCTCAACACGTCTAACAGTCTTTGACATTGACGGAGAGCCGTCAATCAATGAAGTGACGCCATACAAAGGGATCAAAAGGAATAGTCTTCGTTTACAGGCGAAGCCACACCAAACAGTTTATTAGCGCTCAAATTTCTTAATTTCAACGTAAATTCCATCGTTATGCGACCACACTTTCAATAAATATGATTTCAATAGTTCACTTGCAGTTAAAATACCTACCTGTGTAGCGGTGTTCGTTCTGGTACTTCTGTGTGATTCCTATGTTAGCAAGAACACTTCAAATGTTTTCCACTTTCAATACCTAGATAATACGAATCTCGTCAATTCAAATCAAATTGGAGGTTTAAAACTAACTTAATCTCACATGTTCGTTAGAATTTCGACTTGTCTTAAAAGTAGTTTACCTTAATGTTTCAATCCCAGGATTTATTCCACATTCCGTGATAAACTTCACTTCCGCGTTAATGATCGTCCGTCGCTTCGAAGTTCAGCTTGTTTTCTBTATCAGACCAACAAAAATGCATCAGCCATTTAAAAAAGAAACTGTTTAAGATTAAACTTGTAGACTAGATTTACTCCATGTCCGATAGCACTGCACGAATGATTCGTTTCTTTATACTGCTTCCAAATCAAAGCCAAGTCAGTCAGCTATTTCTACTTCGAACCTTGCAATTGCTACAGACAAACTTGGTTCTTAGTACACAATATCTCGTTCATGTACAGGCATAGTTAGTTTATTGGAACTTGAACTTATGCTTATTTATTGGTAGAAGAGGGAAATAAGACTTTATCCTACACAAAAACGAAGGTGAAACTCAATCATACAAGAACTAAACAACAAAAATAAAGGCTAGCGCTCCTTATAAAACTAGAAAACTTTTNGAACCCTCTAAATCCTTACCTTTAGCAAGTACTCTACTCACTAACTATGCATTCAGTTAGCCTTAAATATAACAGCGACACCAATTKCTCTAACTTCTTCAAAATGTCTGTAGTTTCTTCGGCAACCTGAGTCTTGAATGTTATATAGTTTACAGTCTGGTTGGTTTGGTGCTGTGCTCTGTAGGTAACACCCAGGTTATTATTCAACCAATAGAATCGTTGTATGCAAGCTATGACGTAAGTCTAAGCCAATAAAAAAATAATTAATCACTTAAAACTGAATTTGAAGTGATCACGAAGCAGGACCGTCTCAGCTAGTGGCCACAGCGGGGCTCGAACTCATTACCACCGGATTGCGAGACCGACGCTATGACCACTCGACCATGCTGCCTTCCATAACGAGTCGTAGATTGCGAATGTGCCACTCACTTGCTCACTAATGTGATAACAATCTTCATTAAGGGAAGCTCTTTCACCGTACAAAGTGATTTTCAAAGATGCCCTAACATATTAAAACTAAATAAATAAAGTATTAAATATGAAAATAGGTTAAAAAGTTTAAAAAGTTAGAAGCAATATATAAAAAAAGTATACTTAAATACTGAAAAATATAAATAATTAAAATAGTTATTATTATAGCTATGTAGATGTAGATATATATCTAACAAACGTATTGTAAATTCTTTGTAATATATATGTAATCTAATCAGAGTAATTTTCTAAATTCTTTTAAATTTGGGGCCGGCATTTCTTACAGAATTATCTAGATTGTTTCATTCCTTCGCCGCATCAAAACTAAAACATTGTTTGCCGCAAATTGTGCGAACAGTAGGAAGATGTATGTCTGAATGGCGGCGAGTACAATAATTATGTAAAGATTTGTTTGTTAAGAAATTGAAATCATAGAGTGACCACAGTAAATCCGTGAAACTTTAGTAATACTAAATAGCACAATTTCATGCAAATTCCATTGTTTTCTATTGTTTAATTAGCACTATTTTGTACTTTTTAGTAATTAGTGTTTTACGGATTAATTGTTTGCACTCTAGTCTATGTAATTATTAATATACTTAAAAACTGCAATGCAGCGATGGCGACGTTAAGGTAATCCAATTCAAACGTTCTCGAGCTATAGTAGCTGAGAAATATCTAGAAAGGTCTAATATACATCTAGCTGCGTCATTTTGAAGAATTTGTAAATATTGTATAAGAACCTCGTTATTCTTGTCGCCCCAGACTAAATTTGCATATTCAAAAAGAGGTAAAATTAGACTATCATAGGAAGCTAAACGGGCACTTACAGGTAGTAAGTAATAACACAGCAAAATCAAARGTAGSCCTAACTACGCTTCTGTGAGAGTTTTACTAAGAGTTTGTATAATGCATTTGGATTATTTTTGTTGTACAAATATTTCATTACTTTTCTCTTTAGCACACGCAGGGGTTCCYAGACGGTAACGAAAGTTAAGGTTTCCTGTCGTCTCGGAATGGAGGTTAGATTGAGCATAACCAACTAGGCTTTCAAATTTATATTATTCCCAAACTATTGAAATAAAACTTAATCTAAAGAAAGGTGTTTGCCATATTGTATCCTTAAACTCTTACTTTGTGAAAATTTATTAAAAACATTTCCCCTAAGTATATATATTTGACCAAGCACTTCAAACAAACACTTCAATGGACTAAATGAGCTGTTACGAAATTCCAGTGCACTCGAACCATGAACACTTCAGTGTTTTTTTGACATTTTTTCATAACTATCCAATCACAGTTCTCTGTAGAAACAAAGGAATCAAACACCATATCACAACAAACTGCGGAAAATCTTTAGATGTTTTATTTTTAGCTCACTCCGTGTGAACTAATGAACTGCTATATAGATTATCGCAAAAGTGCACTTTCAATAATTTACACTAATAAAACAAAAATATCGTTTATTGACGAAGTAGCTGTTATGAAAAAATTGATACACTTTATGTTGTAAATTTTTCCACAACCCAAGAGACTGAAACTGCACTAAATAATGTTGGAACCTCTGTTAGAATCTGGCTTCTGATTGTATTATTCGAGAAACGTTAAAAAAACCTTGAAGTGTTCATGATTCGAGTATCCGCACAGTAAATGGGTAGCTTCGAAATTAGAATATTAGCATAGCAGAACCAGAAGACAAACACACGAGGTTGACCTAGGAGGGACGAGGAAGCCGTAAACCATGCGAGAACTAGCTAGCCAGAGCAATATTGAGATAAATTTACAGCTGTACTGATCATTCTGCTCTGCAGGCCACGAGATAACTCAAATGTACAGAACTATTTCGCCACTCAGATCGAAATTGAATTGCTGGAATGTCATAGTCTTAGGCAGTGAGCCACAATGCACAAATTGCGTTTTGGAACGGTTCTGACTAACCTGTTAGCTTTGAAGATACATAATGAGGGCAATATGAAGGAGAAGGCATTGAAAARGTTGACGTTGCAGAGAAAGAGAAGGATCTGGGAACGAGGTTGAGCCGGCTGCAGGTTTTAAGAAAAGTGACTAATATGCTGATTACTTCTCATATATGAGACCGCTGAAAATAGACGCCATTTTGAAAATTGTTGTATTTCTACTCGGATCGAACCGGATTTAGTCAAAGATTATTTAACACACATAGAACGTTCTCCCAACGTGCTTTAATGGCGGTTCTCTCTTTTTACACACAGGGATCCCAACATGATAATATTAACCACAGGTATCCCAGACACTACATTCCCTCCCCTTTTGGGAAAACTAATTAACAACAACTGATTCAACTGTCACTGTCCTAGCGCATAGTCCTTGAGATATGCTGGTGGTCGCCGGTCTCTTTTCGGCCTCTGTTGTACTGTAGTTCCTTCATTCTCTGGAGTTGCAGTGTGCGTTGCTTTCTCTATGGCCAGTTCTGGTACTTCCAGCTCCGACTCTACCTCCTTTGTCTCTTCCTTTAGGAGCTTCATGTGTGATGTGTTGCGCTTGTATTCAATTCCATCCTGAGACTTGACCACAACGTAACTTGGTTTCCAAATTTGCCAGTGATTTCATATGGTACAGGTTCATAGCTAGTGCTGAACTTATTCTATTTTGTCTGATCCAGGAGGATCTTGTCTCCGACTTTAATGCTACTTTCCCTAGCATGCCTTTTCACATCAACGTAATCTTTAATCTTCTGCTTCATTTCAGCATCCTTATCTCTTACTTCTTGGTATGTTTCGCTATTGCAGCGACGAATATCGGGAATCTTCGAAAGAATCTTCCTCCCAAACATCAGCTCCGCTGGACTCGTTCCGGTTGTCGAGTGAGGTGTTGTCCTATATGCCAACAAATAGGTGTTGCATGATTTCTTGTCTCCAGTCCTTTCCTTGAGACTTGGCAGTCTTCATAGCTTTCAGCAGGCTTCTGTTTTGTCTTTCCACTTCCCCGTTTGCTTGAGGCCAGTAAGGTGTCGAACCCCTGTGCTCTATACCATTCTGCTTTAAGTAGGTTTCAAACGTTTCTGCCACTAACCGAGGCCCATTATCAGTTCTGATCGACAGTGGATAACCATATCTGGCGAAGATAGGTTCCAGTGCTTTGATAATACTGTTAGCTGTAACAGAGTTCATAATCACAACTTCATAGAAACGAGTATAATAGTCTACAACCACTAACAAGTGTTCCCCTGTTGGCATTCCCCTAACAGGTCGGCTGCAACATCCTGCCACGGTTCGGTCGGCAGCTTTGTGGTCTTGACAGGTTCTGGTGGACTTGGTAAACTGACTAGTTGACATTCATAGTATGTCTTGCACTTCGGTGTCCCTCGTGGCCTAGCTCTACAACTTGCTTCCTCAATTTCGCTGGGATGACTAGTCTGGTTCCTCTCAATATCAAGTGTCCACAAACAGAGAGTTCATGTCTCCCACGCATCCGAGAGAATGCATTTCCGCAGCTCTATTAATTCTTTGTCTTCTGCAGATTCCTTCTTAATCTCTTCCATGCTTATGGCTGCTGGGGTTGCATTAGCTGCTACGAAACAAACATACTCTTCCGTCTTGTTCCTGTTGTTCATTGGAGTGTCCTTTGTAAGGCGGGACAGGGCATCTGCTATGTTGTTGGGCCCAGGAATGTACTTAACTGTACAATGGTAGGGTTGTAACTTGAGAACCCACCTCTCTACTCTGGCAGAGGGCTTTGAACTTTCGGAATAAATGTACTCCAGGGGCTTAATGATCTGTTAGCAGTTCAAAGTCTATA
>NW_022258251.1:23006-43116 GCF_009602425.1 Actinia tenebrosa
ATTTTTTTATTTCGATGGTTCCATTGTCTCCCACCGAATGATGTCGTAACTGCAATTGCTCGTCTCGAAATCCGATTCACCAACGAACATTTTACGAGCGAGAGCATATCGAGTTTGAATGGAAAAATGGGTCGAGTTGACGTTGCAGTGTTGGGACTGTTTTAGGGGACGAAATAGGCGCCTCGTGGTTTTGAACCGGCCGATAAAACACTCCTGCTCGTTTATAAAACAGTATATAGCACTTTTCATAAGTGTCGTTCTTTTATTGCATGAGCGCGTAAATTTACATATATAACGAAGGGATTTATCTTAATCCGACRAAGGACTAGCGTCCGAWACGTCAGTAAGTTTTTTCCTCTTTTCACGGTGAAAAATTTACCCTTTTAGTACTGATTTATYTTTTGAATGCCGAATGAATTTTTGGTTGTCCGTTAGTGAATGGCGTAAATCATCGAATTCTTAATCATTGAGAGAAAGAACCAGACTGAAGTCATAAGGAGCCAAGTGACTGACAAGGGATGCTCGCCTCTCACCAATGCGACCCGGGTTCCATTCTCGGACTCATCGTATGTGAGGAGAGTTGTTTGTTTGTTCTCTCCTGTGCTTCAAAGGTTTTTCTCCGCGGCTTCCCCGGTTTTCCTTCCTCTGCAAAAGCCAACTACTAAATTGTAACTCGATCTAGAATTACTTTGTGTAATTTTTATCTAGGCCATTGCTAGACACACGGCTCCTTACCGACACAAGGCTCCTTACCGTTGTCACACAGCTCCTTACCGACAGAAGTCTTCTTGCCGACAGACGTCTCCTTACCGGCAGAAGTCTTCTTGCCGACAGACGTCTTCTTACCGACACACCGCTCCTTACCGTTTTCACGAGTCTCCTTACCGACAGACGTCTTCTTGCCGACTTGCGGCTCTTTGCCATCCCACGGCTCCTTTTGGTAACACGGCTCTTTGATGACCCTTCAATGTCGGCACAGCCCTTTGCCTACATATTTCTGCAAGATAATTGTGCAAGATAATTGTCTTGACGGACTTTTTCCAACTAGACAAGGAGACTTCTTACTTTTTCTCAYTTACACGAGGAATTAAAAACTTGTCAATTAAAAACTTGTCCCTTCAATCAAATATACCCAAGTAAAAAGGGTAGAAAAGATCCGGAAAGATTTAAGGCGCGATTATACACAGGACAACTTTCTCTGCAATTTGTGCCGCAACGCGTTGTTGCAAGATCGCTTACACGATGGAACGGAGACGCAATCGTTGCCTAACGTAGAAATGAATTATACTTTTGAGAACAATTGCTGCAACTTGTCTCGTAACATTATTTCAAATTGCTATTTAGGTTTAGTAATTCAATGYCGTAGCGATTCAAGTTGCACAAAAAAATGCTAGGTGTATTCGCTTCTTTARTCTTTAGACACGCTTAAGCASGTGACTGATTCACTACTTATAATAACATATACAAATAGCACATAGTGTCGGATAGCCAATGTTAACAGACGGGAATTTCTATATTTGGTCCYTACTCTTAAACCATAATTGTGAATATATTTTTCCAAAAATAAAGGAAAAGGYTTTGTGAATGTATGAGACTGTGACTTATGTTAATCAACTAACAGTTGGAAGTTGAGAAATTGAGAGTTTCAATTAAATTTTATATCAAATAGTTAATCTTAGTTAGGAGGAGTAGATTCAAGTTAGGAAGAAAAGGATTTTGTTMATTCTTATTTTGTTTTTTAGTCACAATGAGAAAAGAAAATAAGCTGTTGTGTTAAAAATTGGGCAAAAATTTGGAACGCTTCACGAATTTGCGTGTCATCCTTGCGCAGGGGCCATGCTAATCTTCTCTGTATCGTTCCAATTTTAGTATATGTGCTGCTGTTAAGCGAGCACAACCTATAACTTATGGTTATTCTATTTGTATGAGGAAACAAGCTACCATCCAAGCGTGTGGGATTCGAGTAGGATAAAACAATGGCTTTGTTGTGAAGTGTGATCATCCGTGTGAGTGTAGGAATAATGGGTTTGTTACGCATGCGCAATGAACGTATAAAGTCAGACAACGGTCTTTGATAACGGTTTGTCTGACCCCMCTTTGATACAGGAGTTGTTCTTGACCGCCAATTTCAAGGCATGGTGAACTTCGCTTTTCTACAATTGACCTTTATCCAAAATTATGGCCACGAATTCAAATAAGTTAAAATTTTAACACCTATGCYAGCACAAGAAAGAGCATTTTTACTTGAGCCATTCTACAAAGATTCAATATCTGGGGTGTTATATATGGCCGAGAAAACTTAAGTTGAAAATTCAGTTCACGACTTTATAGACGTTTGTATGAGTCGGGGTATACGACATACCTCCAATGATACAAATGTTTGTAAAACACCGGAGATAATTGATCTCAGTAGAATTACTAAAGTAAAGGTGCTCTTTCTAGTGCGGCATAGTATTTGTTTTTAAATCAGTCCAATTTTGTCTCATTTGAGYTTGCGACCTACATTTTGGCAAAGGATCTATGGAAATAAGGTCCCAGTACTTTTGCGTACCTTTCAAGATGGCGGCCAAGGGAAACTTCAACACGACCTCACGTCTACATTAACGAAATCCTTTCCTTCGTAATTCTAATTCCTCCTAACTAGGGTTAACTATGAGAAAATAAAATTTATTTGAAAYTGTCAACTTCTCAACTTCCAACTTTTAGTTGATTCACACGAGACACATTCTCATATTTGTGGCAAAMATTTTGGAAAATTGTCTTGTGAGAAGTGAATTTCATCACGCATTGTCGTTGAAGCACAAATCATCCATCAACATGAGGTCAGGCATACCGTTATCAACGACCGTTGTATGAAGTTATACGTTCACTACGCATGCGTAACAAACCCATTATTTTTACACTCACACGGATGATCGCACTTCGCAACAAAGCCATTGTTCTATCCTACTTGAATCCCACATGCTTGGATGGTAGCTTGTTTCCTCATACATATAGAATAGCCATRAGTTATAGGTTGTGCTCGCTTAACARCAGCACATATACTAAAATTGGAACGATACAGAGAAGATTAGCATGGCCCCTGCGCAAGGATGACACGCAAATTCGTGAAGCGTTCCAAATTTTTTGCCCAATTTTTAACACAACRACTTATTTYCTTTTTTCATTTTGACTAAAAACAAAATAAGAATTAACAAAATCCTTTTCTTCGTAACTTAACTCTAACTCCTCCTAACTAGGATTAACTATGTGCTGTTTGCATATGTTTTTAAAGTATAGTAAGTCAGTCACGTAGTTAAGCGTGTCTAAAGACTAAAGACGCGAATACACGGAGCAATGTTTCTTTGCAACTCGTATCGCAACGGCGTCGCTACAMAAGTCGTAGGTAGAGTTGCATGCAGCGTGTAACTTACAGCAAAACAAGCTGCTAGACAAGTTGCAGCAATTGTTCCCAAAAGTATARTTCGTTTYTACTTTTGGCAATTACGTCTCCGTTGCACCGCGTAAACAATCTTGCAACGCATTGACACAAGTCGCAGAGAAAGATGTCCCGTTTAATCGCGACTTAAATCTTTACAGATCTTTTTCTTCCGTTTTTACTTGCATTAAGCCATATTTGATAAGCCTGTTCATACTTTAAGAATAATTTCCAGTGCGCATGCAATTCTATCACGATTCCTCACCTTCTTTTGTTTAAACCTTCTTTTGTCGTTAATTAAACAAAAGAAAGTGAGAAATTCGGGATAAAATCGTATGCGCACTGGAAACGAATCTTAAAGTTTGAACTGGCTTATTGAAGAGACAAGTTTTTAATTCCTCGAGTAAATGAGAAAAAGTAGGAAGTCTCCTTGTCTAGTTGGTTTTGGCAAGTAAACCATATATAACCATCGAAATAAAAGAATAAAAGAAAGGAAGAAAGAGAGACGGGATTGGTTCGCAAGGAGAGATTCGACTGTATATATAGTTCATGGAATATCTGTTTCCGTAGTGTAGTGGTTATCACGTGTGCCTAACACGCACAAGGTCCTGGGTTCGAGCCCCAGCGGAAACATTTTGTTTCACGGTTCTCTAAATGACTTTGTAATATCCCTGTTTGGTCATTTTGGGATGATTTTTTGGAACTAATCCAAATGTAACTCCTAGCAAAACCAAATTTGCAATACAAAGGGTTCGCAAATTCCAAACGTATTTCTTCAAGCCATAACGAAAGGATCAAAATTTTCCGTTTTAAGATTTTAGCTTCCCAGAATAATTTTTTATTTGTGAAAAAAAATTATTAGGGAATATTACAGAATAACGGTTTTAAATCTCGCGTTCTGAATGGTTGGGAGAGCGTGCTTTATGAGAGCACACAGCAAGCAAGCGCACTTTCAGTTTCGTCATTCTTGCAATTTTTATTTTATAAATGTAATTAAAAATTTGCTTGCTGTGCTGTGTGAAGTCATAAAGCACTTGGGGATTGCAAAAACATTCGAGAAGTGTCGAGAAGCACTGCGCTACTCCGCTAACACTTCTCTCGTGTTCTGCCAATTCCCGCGTTCTTCAAAACTGCACACAGCATTTAAAACATATGAAGTATATTTTGATATCGTGTTAACGGTATTTCGTGGCGAAATGTTTCCGCTGGGGTTCGAACCCAGGATTTTGCGCGTGTGAAACGCACGTGATAACCACTATACAACGGAAACTTGAGATTTAAGATATTTGATTTTGAAGATCACTTGTGGACTAAATTACCACTTTTTAACGTTTAATATACTAAAAGTGAGTTACTATTTAAAGTGGAATGTGCAATGGGCTATATAAGAACTCACCATTATTGATTGACATGTTTTTATAATTTTTTTCTACTGACGATGAAAGTCAAGGATGCGACGAAGACACAAGGTCTTGAATGTGACGATAGTAGACAGTGACTTTAAAAGGGGACAGTAATAAAAGAATTAACATTGACACCACATTTATGAGTGAATACAAAGATGTTGCACACCATGGTTCATTTTCTTTTCTTTAATGTGTGTGTTTTTTTGTGTGCATACATAGGATTTAGATCGTGTAAATAGTAATACAGTACGTATAAATATAATTTAATAATCATAAATATATATAATAATGTATATATACAGTAGATACCTATCGATATTGTAATCTTTATATTTTAGTCTTCTTTTCCACACATTATTCTTTGTAATTTCAGATATAAATAATAATAAATAATAAATTACATTTATAAAGCGCAGATTAGCACAAGATGTTCATCTGCGCTGAATACAGAAACAATACACAATAACTAGAAACATAAAAGCTAAGTTAATCAATGGGAATTGCAAAAACAACTAAATAAAGGCTTTTCTATAAAAATATGTCTTTAAGTGTTCTTTAAAAGAAGGTAATGATGTATTATGCCTAATACTAGATGGTAAAGTGTTCCATTCTACTGGCGCAGCGTATGAAAAAGTCCTACCACCAAGAGTAGGTCGAGGTTTAGTCGGTGGAGGTGCTAATAAAAGCTCATTATTGGACCTAAGATTATAACCAGACTGCTTTTTGATAGAAATTAAATCAGATAAGTAACTAGGAGCGAGACCATGAATAGCCTTAAAAGCGATAATAAGTATCATAAAACGTATTCTAAATCTCACTAGATATTGGTGTTACCTAGCTCGTTTAGCTTTATAGTTATTCTAGGTAACCTCTACCTCCACAAGGGCGGATCCAGGGGGAGGGTCGGGGGGGTCGCGACCCCCCTGTCATTCCTGAGGTCAAATGGGCTTCCTGTGGTAAAAATGCGACTGGGATTCCTTTGTCCACAACATTTACCACTGAGACCCCCCCTTCAAAAAAACCCTGGATCCACCCTTGCACCATTCTTTTGACAATGTACTTATATCTTTATTTTTCTCTRTTGTAATCTCTGGTATAAATAAAACACATTGTATTGTGTGGTATTGTATTGTATTGTATGGTGCACAGAACTCAGCCCCCTTCCTTGACAGAAAACTGATCCTGAAGATACGATACGCAGCACGCTCGCACGTTTTCTATTTCTTCAGTGTTTTGATATTGTATTAACGGTATTTTTGGGCAAAATGTTTCCGCTGGGGTTCGAACCCAGGACCTTGTGCGTGTGAAGCACACGTGATAACCACTACACTACGGAAACTTTATTTTCAAATGCTTTCTTTTCAAAGGTAACTTGTGGACTAAATTATTACTTTTTGACAATTAATGCACAAAAAATATGTTGACCAATACCATCTTTACTTACTTTTTTTTATATAGGTGTTTCATTGATTCATTGGTCATTAGCACCCCATTTATTGGGGTAGTCTCCGAGGCCCTATACGATATGTACTTGCACATAGCCAACTGTTTCTGTCAAGGGTTCTTCATATATAATAAAACATTCATATCCTGATAAAAAAAAAACAAAAACAAAACAACGATCAGCTGAAAATAAGAACTGCTGCATGCATAAAACGGTGATCCGCAATATAAAATCTATGAAAATCTAAATAAAATCTATATTAAAATCATTGATTAAAGAATCTAAAAGTATAAATATAAGAAAGGAGAAAATTAGTTTAGTAAATCGTACGATCTAGGGTTGCAAGCATTCCCAAGACAGTAAAAAGACAAAAACATGGCTACCATTGTGGTACCGTTAACAATGGATGCTAATGAGAAATCTTTTGTTAAATGGTACCAACAAGGCCGCGATGACGTAACGTGCAAACAAAGAATTGTCGCTTACGGGAGTGGACGCAACAAAATCTTCGCTTGTAGAAAATTCACTGAGATCTGTTTCCGTAGTGTAGTGGTTATCACGTGTGCCTAACACGCACAAGGTCCTGGGTTCGAGCCCCAGCGGAAACAATTTTTGTTTCACAGTTCTCTGATCGACTTTGTAATATACCCTTTTTACTCCATTTGGTGATTTTGAGATGATGGAATGACTATCCAAAAGCAACTTCTAGCAAATCCAAATTTGAAATGCAAGCATTTCTTCAAACCATAACAAAAAGTCAAAATTTTTCCGTCTTAAGAATTTAGCTACCCAGCATAATTTTTGTATTCCTAAAATATTAAAAAATATCATAAAATGAAATGGATGCGTGCTTTATGAGACACACAGCTAACACTTCTCTCGTGTTCTGCCTGTTTCCGCGTTCTTCATATCTGCACACAGCACGCGCGCGCGTTTTCTATTTCCTCAGTATTTTGATATCGTATTAACGATATCTCTAGTCAAATTTGTGACACGCACGTGATAACCACTACACTACGAAAACTTGAGATTTAAGCTCTTTGATTTTGAAGATAACTTCTGGACTATATTACCACGTTTTGACAATTAATGTTCATATGTTGACCAATTCCTTTTATACTTACTTTTTTGTAGACACTCTATATAAGTGCTTCATTAATTCATTGCTCATTGGATCATGGAACCCCAGTTATTGGGGACGTCTCCAAGTCCCTGTGCGAATATACTTCCCCATAGCCACCTGTTTCTGTCCCGGTGCTGACCAATAGCAACGCAGGCTCAGGGGACGAGATAACCAACGCCTACATTTAACAACATTACACGAAGTTCGATTTTCAGAAATAAAAATCCAAAAAATGTCAACCTCCGTGGCGCAATGGATTAGCGCGTTGGACTTCTAATTCAAAGGTTGTGGGTTCGAGTCCCACCGGAGGTAAATATTTTCTTTTTTTCCACTACAATTTAAAGTTTATCAGCTTGACTTATTAATTAAGCTAGACCGCAGCTGGTCCGTCTGTACACAAAGTGTGTTTGTTGTTTGAAGCGAGCAATCCTAGTACAAAATGCTTTGTCGATTCGTATACAAATCTGAAAGGTCCAGCATATCCTCATTGCTCCGCAGCGGGCTCCGCAGGCAAGTCTTTGGGCTTTCCAACTCTTTTCCAAATTTTATCTATGCAATAGACTCAAAATATAAGATATAAATAATGAAACAGACACCATCTTAGTTGATCTAACAAGAGAATCTAATGAGGGAGGTGAGGGATGCTTTTTTATTGTCAACCACCATGGCGGTTATGACGTAACAACCCAAGAATAATATGCTTCCCTATCGATATTGCTTTGAGATCAAATTTGTGCCCATTATAGTATCTATCATTTACAGTATATTTAATGAGGGAAATAGTAGCATGAAGGGAAATTGGAGAGGCCCCCAAAGATATTGCTATTTAGTAAAAATACACAGGTAATTATTGAAAATCTCGCGCGCTGATTGGTCGAGAAACTCACACTATCACACGATAATCACCTCCAGCGATAATCCAAAATGGCGGCCAGCCGCTTTGTTGCTGTTACCGGAGAGGAATTAGAAATAGTGAAAGAGAATGCTGTCCCCAAAAGGACTAAAGAGGCTAACAAATTTGCACTAACTTTGTTGAAAGGTAAAAAAGGACTTAAAACAATCAAATAAGCTCAAACAAACAGTTTTGATCGCAAAGTCGTAGTTCGTCTGTGTTGCCAGTAATTGAAAGCCGCGTTTGTCACTTCAATTAAATTTTTTTCTAATTTCAAATGTGTCTTTAATCTTCTTTTTTTCTTCTTCTTGTTTTTAAATAATCACCTGCATATTTATACTAAAACAATTATTTGCCTCAGCCTAAAAATTCGCGATTTGGTAACTTTTAGAGCGTTAAATGCGAATTTTTGAGAATCAGTATTTTCTGGCATCTCTTATGGTGTCGGAAAAGGATATGGCTTATCCTAGACGCTTTTTATACAAAATTTCATATTATTTGTTGTGGTATCTCTTAGGGGTTAAAAATCATTCAGCCACGCCCTTTTTTAAAGACTTCCGGCATCTTTTAGGGGTTTCTTTTTGAAAATTTCCGATGAGCATCCCTGGTACTTTTTTCCAGGAGTCCCCCCCCCCCCCCCCCCCCCCCCCCCCCCCCCCCCCCCCCCCCCCCCCCCCCCCCCCCACACCCAATATACCCCAACCCCCCCACCCCCCCCCCCCCCCCCCCCCCCACGGGCTCGAAGACTCGCGTCTCGGAAAATATTCCCCGATATGGGTTTCCTGTGGCTTTGGTTTTAACGCCTGCTTGTTTATGCATCAGAGATGAAAACGAAGGAAACGAAAGAAAAACAAGATTGATGTGGCTTTTTTATTTTAGTTTTCTCGATTGGTAGTAAAGTTTTTTAAATAATACGCAAATATATAGCAAGACATTAGCCAAAAATCCTTTAGAATAAGGTTTTATTGCCCAAGAAATCCAAGATGTACAAGAGACTGCCTCAACGTGGTGACTCTCCTTACAACAAATCAATGAAGATTTTCAGCAGAACTGGTTTAATTACACCATCCAGCATCCTTCTATCACTAGTTTTTTGGACACTTTTTGTGATAGTTGTGTACTTTTCGTATTCATGGTACAAAAGTGCGTCACTGCGTCACAACACGAGTGTGAAGCCTACTTTAATGCCTTCAGTCAAAACGTCCACTACAAGTTCCATTTTATGATATGCAAGAAATTTTAAACAAGAAAAAGAGACTGATGTTGTTTAAAGGGTTACAAGACGGTCTTTATATCATGTCTATGGCACAAAAAGAATAAAAGCTCGAACGGCCTCGGCTGTGTAAAGGACAGAGAGGAAGGAAGCTATTGGAATCTTGCAGGCATTCGTTCGTCGTCTCTTAGGAACCGTCTTATCTGGGGACCTCAAAATAAGAATCTTTTACCAGTATATTGAAATTTTAAACCAAGTTAAGGGTGGCTTTTATCGTACGCCTAGCTCATAATGGAGGAAAAAAGTTAAAAGACTAACATACTCAGCTCTTCAAAAAAGAAAATAAACACAAACCTTCAAGATTATATTGATATACACTATTAAGTATACCTTTTGCTGTTCATTAACCGCAAATGAATATTCATTGAAGTGAAGAAGCATTGTCATTAGAGCGAACAGGCATACAATAAGGCGAACGGAGTCTCAATAGTGCGATGGAACTTTCATTAAGAAAATTAGCATTGAATTTGACAATCATGAATATGTTTGCGTGGGTTGATTAACGTTTTCAAACTTTCATTAGCGTTTTGGTGCAGACAATAAACCACAACACACATTCAATACAGCGTTTTGGACATTTATTTACACAATCCAATAATGAACAGCAAAAAGTGTAAAAGGCTACTTGATCTTGTATGTACAATCTTACAATGATAATCAACAACCAAACAAAACAAGGCAAAAATAATTTTAATAATTAAGTGTTCTTAGAAAGACAAAATGATTTTGTGCCAAAGAACCAAATCAAAAATAAAATGGCTCAAGCCAAATGTTACAGAGTTGCTTTTTATCAATACCTTTCCATAACCTTATTTAAATGGGTATACTTATAGAATACAATTCTTCGATTGCACGTTACGTCATTGCGGCCTCTCGAGGGAGCGTTGGTGCCATTAAACAAAAGATTTCTTATTAGCATCCATTGTTAACGGCACCACAATGGCCGCCATGCTTTTGTCTTTTAAATCCCTTGCGAATGCTTGCAACCCATCAATACTCCGCAAATCCAATATGCACATACTTAATGACCATGAAATCTATTGTTGTATGAGTCCTTCTTCAAAGAGTTCTGACAACTGCATATTATTTGCAGGGTATTCTATAATTGTCAAGTCTGCCTATATATTTTTCGAATTGTTTTTTTATTTAAACATATAAATTTTTCAAGTTTACTCCAAGCGCTCTCATTCGAGCTCATCTACAGAGTTTACTTAATAAAAGATTTACACATTTGGATGTGGAGTACAAACACACACACAAAAAAAAGGAAAAAAAAAGAAAAAAAAATTAACAAAAAAAARAGAAGGAAACTACTACTAGAATTGAGCCTTGATTCTAGATCTGATTGACCACAATTCTTTATTTAATATATCACCATACCTTTGAAAATTCCACACATCAGAATACAATATTGTATATTCCTAAAGRATCCTCAAGGAAAACCCTTTCGACAAGTAAAATTATATTAATTTAATTCAATTAAATTATCAAGTTATTTTACTTCACTTGGGAAACAAAAGTGTATTATTTAGTGACTCTCAGGAATTCATTACCTCCAGAAATAAGACAGTGTTATTCTCTTTCCTCTTTTAAAATTCATATAAAAACAATGCTCTTTAAGGATGCCTTTTTATGAAAATGAGTATTGGCAGGGATTTTTTTATTTTATTTATGTATTTTTAAGATAGTTGTTTGCATTTTATCAAATATGTTTTAATTTCTAATTCTTAATTTCCTTGATGACTGTTTTTGATCTGTCATTATAAAGTTTATATTGAAATTTTATATGCAATATGTAGTATATGAAATGTAATATTTTGAAATGAATTGTAATGAATGAAATGTATATTATTGTAGTTTTATGTAAGTTTAATGATCAATTTCAACTAATATATTTCAAATAAATTTGATTTAAGCTTCGATTATAAACCTACTTTTCAGTTTTATCCTAATTTCTTTTCTCATGACCAATATATTGTAAAGCGTTATTGAAGCCTGGCGATATTGAATATAAAATACTCTTTGTTATTATTATCATTATTAACAACCAATGTAAAACAAAAGAAAACAATGGAATTAGTGTCCACTACCATTTATTACAATGACTTTTCTTACACTGGCAAAGTAAAATCACCCTATTACAGATGCTGCTTTCCAATTAGCTGTGTTACCACAGTACATAGAAAAAATCCCATCGCCCAAAATTTAACAATTCAAGAAATATATGGTTTTGGGGTCGAAATTTGATTGGCTAATGTTATGAGAAACTTGGGATCCTTTAAGACTTAGCCTGTGATTGGCTGGAAAACAATAGGTTACATAGTCATTGCATTATTTAGTTATCAATTAGACAACAGAAAGTTGTGCGCCCATGGGCGACTTTCTGTTGTCTAATTGATTCACAATACAGAAGTTGAACCATGCAGTCTATGGTGAAATAGTTCATAGGTTTTCAACCAATCAGAGCACGCATKATATCACTCATCTTGCTCGTGCATGCGCTATTGATGCCATCAGATTTGAAAATTTAGAGTGCACGAGCGTGCAGCCAATGGGGAAATAGTTCCTTGCTTTTTGGCCAATCAGAACATGCGTAATAATCTAGTTATATAATAATGACTAACAGTTAATGTAAAACAAAAGAAAACAACAGAATTTGTGTCTACTATTTATTATGTTGACTATTTTTTACTCGGGTGAAATATAATCTTTCTGTTAATTCATTTTGGAATTCAGATTCTTTTTTTGCTTTGAAACATAATGTAACATTACTTGATAGTAGTCTAAATGACAGGCCTAGGATTATTGCACTTAGAAATTGGATCTCTTGGCAGCACTTAGTGTTTTATATTTTTTAAATTACAGACCACAGATGCCTTTTCTTGGCTTCTGGCTATCATGAAAATTGACAGCTAGTCTCATTTGAATAGACCATTTTCAAGTTCCAAATTACCACTGTTTCTTGATTACAGACTCATTTATATTGCAGGCTTATCCTCGATTATTGCTGAATATTCACATGTTCCAGTCAAGGTCCGTCAATATTTCAAAGTGTTTGTGTTAAAGTTATGAACTTTACTTTACCATTGGTATAAATTATGTGAATATTTAGACACTGATAAGAGGCTAACCCTGTATAAATGAGTCTGTAACCATCATGGAACACTGGTAATTTGGAACTCAAAACTGACCAGTCAATTGAGTGAATCTTTTTACAATGTACTTTATAAGGCCAAGACATCCCACAGGTGACCCAAGTGTAGAGTTAACAAGGCAAAGCTGAAAAAAACTATTATTCACTTCTTACATAGAATTTTTTTCAAAACACTTGTTCCTGCAGGCCTTTTCTTTTATTCCTCAAGTAAAACACAGGGTTCTGTGCCTGGATATTCAGGAAGACTAAGTTGGTATTTCTCTAATAATGTTTCTGGCACAAATCTACCTCCTAAGTAATGATAGCTTCCTTTGAAGTGCTTTGCACAAAGTTTAGGTGCAGTGAGTGAAATAAGAAAATCTGGCTGTAGTCCTTCTGGGTTACCTTTTTCCACATCCCAACCTAAAAGAAAAAAATTTAAAAAAAAAGGTTATTTTTGGTGTGAAATGCAATCGTCCATGTAAGTGTAGTCTTGAGTAACTGTTGTTGGTGGTGACTGACATTTCGACAACCAGAGGGGAAGTCATCTTCAGAGTCCAGTGAGAAAATAAGACAGTCGATGGTATTTATACCTCTTTTACTCTTATGTTTATTTTGTATGTTGTTGTTGACAACTCACAGGGGTAATCCCTCTGTTCTCTCAAGCAAGAGGCCCATTTTATAAATAACTGAGTTCTTTCTTCTTTCGCACACTCTGATTGGTCAAAATACCATTTCATTCAGGAGTATTAAGAAGGCTTATATCATTTTTTTCAACATGCACTCTCTGACTTTGAACTTTCATAGGGAAAATAAAGCAGTAATTTTCGTTTATTTGTTTAAAAAAAGGAGATATAAAACAGTTTTCAGTTTTAGATACTTACACTTGCACTACTGAAGATGATGATTGTTTTGCTGGGTCAAAGCAAATGATTTATTATGATTTATGATTTATATAGTGCCTTTTCCTTATGGGTATAATGAAAGGCACTTACATTGAGCTGTAAATGAGAACCGTGAATTGCTTCCAATTTACAAGCATGAGAGATGGTTAGTATGAGGTGTAGGCACTGAGGGTGGTCACTGCCAGGGATTCTTTACATCCTCAGTGGTTCTTTTACTTCCGTCTAATGTTGGTAAGCAATGACGAAGTGTGGAGAGACGGGACCGTCATTTAAAGTGGTCACCCAAGCCACTTGAAAGTCTAAACATTTGCAGATGCAATTACAAAGGCAGCATTTCTCCTCAGTTATTTTAAGACCCTGAGTGCTGGTCCGGCTGGGACTCGAACCACGACCTCCCACATGAAAGTCCAATGCTCAACCAACTGAGCCAACCGGTTGGCGGTATTCAGTAAAACCATAAGTATACGAACTCTCATGTATCCTCTTAATATTTTTTATCATTCTCATTAAATCTACTTTATAGGACTTACCTGATGGCACATCAACAGCACAAAGTGGAACTTTGACTTCCTTCAGTGTTTTCAGCACCTGATCAAAGGGTGCTCGAACATCGCCTTTAAAACTGAACCCAAAAATTGCATCCACAATAAATTTGTACTGTGAATCAATATCCGTAGAAGAGGGAAGTGCAGACAGAAATGTAATATTCATCTTTTGGCATTGAGTTACGAGGTTGTTCATCAGTGGCTTGTTGGGTCTTTTTGGATAGAAAATGACTGGCTCATAGCCCTGAAATAAAAGATCAAGTATCAGTAAATCTATATCATTATATTGAGTGAACCACCCCCGTTCTCTTGGGGGGGGGGGGGGGGGCAAACCAAAAGGTTACACACTCCACAAAAGTTCTTTTTCAATGACTTTCTCTCCCCTCTGAAGTGCTTGTCCTCCCTCTGATAAAAAACATCCTCCTTCTCCTCCTAAGCCTGTACACCCCTCGTGGGGTATAGGCCATCAGCAACATCTGAACGCCACAGAGCCTTGCCCCTCGCCTTGTCCTCTAGCTGTTTCCAGGTACTGTATGCTCTAGCCTCTCTAAGTCTTTCTAGCTTCTCTAAATTGAATAAATCTTTGGTCTTAGACTTCAATATAGAGTTTTGCATGCTGTAATTATTAGTTTGAGTGACCAGTGATCATAAGATGATAATCACTGACCATCATAAGCAGAATTACATTGTAAAATGACCAAAGTGGAAAGACTCAAGCATCTACAGTAGTAGGGGACTTACAAACAACTTGAGATGTCTTGCAGCTACTAGACCATCTCCTCCATTATTTCCTGGTCCACTGCAGACTAGTATTTTGTCACTGCCTTCTTGTTTAGGATACGTCTTAGCTAGAGCTACAGCAACACTCAATCCTGCTAGCTCCATGAGCTGGTCAACACTGAAAGCATATTCGTTGAACAATTCCTGGTCGATATTTTGAGCTTCAGTTTGATTAAGATACTTCATGCTTCTGAGTGAAATAAGATTACGGGTTGATATGAAGGGGATCCTTGCGTATTTTTCCAGCGATCGCAGTAAAATAAACATCAGAACAGAAGAAAACACGACAATAAAATAGTTCAAACCCGTTTGCATCTGAAATACTCAGGGGACCCCCCTAAGCAAKACTAGAAGAATGCTCCATACCACAGGCAACCCAGCATAACGGATGGCAAAATATCAAGCCAACGGTGTCATTTGAATTTGAAAATCGTGTATAAATATATTTGAAAACGAAGCAACAGATATAGAGGATATCACATGGGCGCGCGGAGATACGAAATTTATCTTCGAGTGTTGAAAAGATCTCTCACAAGTGAGCGCGGTCTGTTTATTATATAATTATCAATGAAAGTATGTTTTGGCTTTTTCAGGCAACTCTCTCCGTGCATTTTTGAATAGCCATCGCTATGGTGTTATTTTATTTTAAATAACATGTTATTTTCACGTGTGAAGATATCAATTTTTCTAAATAGAAAAAAATAGATATTTCATTGGTAATTATATAATAAATATAAACTATATTCTTTAACAAAATATTATGTAATGTTTTAAAAACCAGAGATAACCGGTGTCTCTAATTTTCAAACTATGGGGTCCCTGTCCCTGTCCCGTCATGCTCTGCTTCATATCATGTGTCGCCTCATGCAGTAAGGAGCGTTGGTTGACGTGGATTTTTTTTGCCGTTTTTGAGCACTAAAAAAAGCTTCTAAAGACATCGAAATATCGTAAGTAAAGATCAATTAATTACTTTAAATACTTCTTTTAGAATGATATGCGAACTATATCTGATATCGCTGGGAACCAAGCACAAAATAGCTTACTTTCTTACTTCATGGAAAATGCGCGGGTAGACTCTTCCACAGTCTCTCGCTCGTCCGTACCGTCTCCACGCTTAGAGACTGTAATGCTACAATGACCGAAAGGACTTATGGGTCCCGAAAACTTGGACCCAGCGTGCTTTGGGAACCAAAATACTCGTCCACAGTCTCTCTCGTTTTCGCCGCCATCTTGAAAATATTGAAACGAGAGAGACTGTGGACGAGTATTTTGGTTCCCAAAGCACGCTGGGTCCAAGTTTTCGGGACCCATAAGTCCTTTCGGTCATTGTACCGTTACAGTCTCTAAGCCTGGAGACGGAACGGACGAGCGAGAGACTGTGGAAGAGTCTAAATGCGCGGGTAGACTCATCCAGAGGTTATTTCTCTACTATCCGTCGTATGCTTTTTTAACGGGAAGTCACGAATAAGATATCGTATTTGAGCACGCCAGCCCAACAAACCAGCAGTGTTGTGATGAATGTAGTATCACAACGAGACTATCTGGTCGAGCTTCGGATAATTTGCTAAGAAATTTACTACAAATATTCGAGAGATCACTACATTGAAGTGAAGAATTCACAGTAAGACTTTCAAAGAAAAAAATCAAAATCACCTCCAAAGTTTCCTCCGCGGTTGGTGAGCAGCTGCTGGTTGTTCAACATCCTGTTGGACCGGGATATTCTGATTAGCGGGTACTTCTTCTGCAACATTTTCTTCCACTGGACGTTGCTCTGCCATTTGTATTTCCACGTGGGTCGTAGTAGAGAACTAAAGAGTCAGTCAGCTCGTTCCGCTGGCAAAACTAAGCAAGAATGAGTTTTTAAACTTTGATATCTTGTAAGTCATATATCATAGTTTGTGTAATTGAATTAATTTGAAAATAAAACGAGAGAAACGCACAGAATTTGTTTTTTTCTTAATTTTAATATTTCCTTATAACTTTGATTTTTTTATTATTATTATTTCAAAACAAAGCTAACTATCATAAGCTTCAATTGCCCTAATTCACTATGACGTCACATCAAAACAATCTTCAACAATCTATTGTTTAAACGCAAAGGATCATAGTAGTCGGACGGGGTCAAATCAACGCAAATTCACCGAAAATTGTTCTAAAACCCGTATCAATCCACGAAGATAAGTAGAATAGCCAGCAAACGCTCAGAATATTTTTTAGTACATACTAGCATATATTATATTTGAAAACCAGGCCATTTTAGATTAAACTGTTTCGCTAGGAGCAAATTTTGTTGAATTTCTATTGGATTTGACGATTCTATCCCCCACATAAACAAACAGTGACGTCATAGTTAATTAGGACAATTATTGTCTAATATGTGATGAAAGTTTTATGATAGTCAAATAAAAGCAACATTATAAACGAAGCGAATAAAGAAGCTTGATGTGGTCGGCTATAAATTGTACAATCCAACCACCTTAACCAAAATGCCTCTTACTGTACATTAATCTCTCATTGTCTTACGAAACGTAACAACTTATTTTCACTTTGGCTTCAAGATTATTAGAGACTCAGGCCCCGTCCACACTATGCCGGATAAATTTGAATCCGCAACTTTCACACCGAAAAAAAAGTTTTCCGTCCACACTAAAACGGATAAAATGTTTGGCGTCCACTATAGTCCGATCAGAGGCGGCAAAAACGCTTCATTGCACATCTGAGCATGTGCGTCGAAGCTGAAATTGAGCCCGCGGTGAATTTTTAGCCTTCCCGCCATGTTCCCATGACAATCATGACGTCGTCGTGTCATCGATGATACGAAATGTTCACCGTCCTAATACGGCTAGCCGGCATTTTTAAATTGTTCCACTCTGGAGACCGTATTCGAAAAAATTCGTTTTCGGTGAAAAGTCGTTCCGGATTCGCCCGGACTTCGCCAGGACTAGTGTGGACGGTAGGCCAAACCGAATATATAAAAATTCGGATTCAAATTTATTTATTTATTTATTTTATCTATTTATTTATCAGGCTTAAACCACATAAACAATTAGTGGTATGGTCCGTACAACAGAGCATGACTCCAAATAAAGTACGATCACAATATGATCACATAATAAGTGGAATAATATTACAAATGGCGTATGTTACGATGACGGATATAATAGTTGATAGTGTGATAATAATGATAATGACTGAAGAATTAGTGATTTTATAATCAACTTGATGTAAATAAGAAAAAGATATGAGAATAGAATCATATGATATATTGAGACATATCATAATGATATGCTAAGTAAAGTTCAGTAGCAACATAATGGTTTGCTAGTAATGTCATTCGTAGTACAGCATTTAGGGCAGATTGATTTCTATGTCTTATGCAGTAAGTGTTCAACAGACGAGCAAAGTAACGGCTATGAAGAGCAGTCTTGAAACTTGAAACAGAATCTAAAGATTTGATGTYGGCAGGCARTTGATCCCATATTCTGGGCAATCTATTGAAGTATGAGTTCTGGAATTGTTTAGTTCTAGTTTGAGGAACAAAAAGGTCCATCTTGCAGTTGTTTCTTGTGGAGCGGGAGGCATTTCTAGGCTTTACGTAGTCATCAACATAGTGTGGACGGGGCCTCAGCTAATAACAGTGCCATCCAGGTACCCTAGTCTACCCTGCCCTGAGGGTCTTGTTATGTTGTGTCTGAAAGCATGAGGGTTTTGATCCGTGCAGGTATCCTAGTCTACCCTGCCCTGAGGGTCTTGTTATGTTGTGTCTGAAAGCATGAGGGTTTTGATCCGTGCACTGCGGCATTTCTTTTGAGTTGCGTTAATTGGATTAGCGTTCAAGCCTCACTGATTGACGTTATCAGCTAGTCTACATGTAAGAAATAGTACATTATCCATCCTGCTTACTCATTAGCATTAATTAAGGTATGGTGAGTTACCCCTAACGAGCAGGCTTGTAGGGAGAAGCCTATGAGTAAGCAGGTAGGGTGGGTGGGAGGGGCGACTTCTCCCCAACTTGGTTCGCGCCAAGTGACACATCTACATAATTTATGCTACCTTATATAATACCCATTACGTCATCAGGATGGCTAATGAATATTCATGAAATTAGAATAGTACATATATAATACTCCAATACTCGATACCGAATAAAAAAGTCTGTCTGTCTGTCTGTCATTATCCATCCTGCTTACTCATTAGCATTAAAGTATGGAGAGTCACCCCTGTCCTCGCAGCACCATGGCGACAAGCCATAACATACTAACCATGAACAACACTGTACTCAATTCCTATTTAAATCCCAACCTTATCCCAACCTTATGGGTTTAATATCTGAAACCCTATTCTTTAGGTTTTAGAACCAAGATACTGACAAAATCCAAACCTATTAGCATGACATCCTAAAATCCCCAACCTTATTATAATAACACACCCAAACATACTCTCTGATTCCAATTACTATTCGTTTGACATCAGCGACCATATCCCCAGGAATATTGGTCATATATTCTTCCTAAACTTGGGTCTCAATCAGCTAATCCAATTTATTTCATTCTTTGCACCACGACGCTCTAAACGCACCGAGTCAGAACAAGGTCTGGTGAATAACTAGGAACGTAAAAGAAAAGGAAGATCGAAATCCGGCGAAGACAWTAAACATGAAAACCCCAAGCCCAAGAAGATGACCACTGAATAACTCGCTGATGCAGGCTCAAGGGTATGCCCTAAAGGACAAAGCACTTGTCGTGGACGTATTCTTGCACTTAATTAGCCTAAATAAATAGATTTCCAAGACTAAACAACAGAAATTAATACATAGTATAAAATTGATTGATTGATTCATATCATTAATGTCAACTTCCATTTCCATTTCCGTTCGAAGTGCTAGTCGTTTTCCTTTATCAATCATAATAATTCCAATTAGCGTTTAACAGCTTGGTTATGTGGGCAAAACCGAGCGATATGCCCTTCCTGATAACGAATGAGACATGTTCTAGGACCACGAGCACGTCGGTATGGAGCATATGAACGCGTTCGCCCAGCAGCAGGGAAACTCTAATATAACTTAAACACTCAACTCCATTAACTCTAATATCAAGATATAACTAGCTAAAAACTAGTGTGAGCTGCGTCGGTGTTTCTAATGAAACAGTAATGATGAAAAGGTAAATTATACACCGTGAAAAGATGAAAA
>NW_022258252.1:20598-35047 GCF_009602425.1 Actinia tenebrosa
GGATCGGCTTCAGAAGAGCTTGGAAGAAGGACACCTTCCTCATTACATCATCCCACAAAGCAACCTTCTGCAAAACGAGGATCCTGCCAAACTGGTCGAAGAGGCGGCTACGATTCATGATGTAAGAATAAACATCTTGCCTAAAATTGTCAGCATGCTAAAAAGATGTTTTTCTCTGACATACCAGTCTCAAACCTACCTCAACAATCTGCAGGATTTGGACCCATTGCTGGTCAAAGTACAAGAAAAATCCCTGACAGAAGAAGATGTGAAAGGGCTTATTTATTCGTTGCTTGCAGTTTTTATGGAAAAGAGCAAAGACGTGATTGGAAGTCTATTTAAAAGTCTACAAAATGAAGGTGAAGATGAGTATATTAAGAAGATGATGTATATACCTCTTTACGCCTATCAATCCCTCCTTGCCAGAGGTCTGTGTAAGATGTTGCACCTCAAAACCGCTCACAAAACAACTGAAGAGAAAACTAATCAAGAACTTCTGACTTTCATGAAAGAAAAGGTTAGCGACTTGACTCTAGACGACGATTTTACCAAAATTGCACAGACATTCTTCGCTGAAATAAGAGAAAGACGAGACATGTCACTAATGATTCCAAACACGATTGGTATGGAGTACACGAAGAAAGTTTACAAGGAACTGGCTTGGCATCATGTCGACGAAGCCCAAGCACCTTTTCAAGAACAGATAGGATGGCTTAAGAAGAGTGATATGGAGGCTATGACAAACAAAGTGAGTGAGAAACTAAAAGGCCTCCTTGAGAACCTGACGTTGGAGGATATAAAAGCTGAAATTGATAAAGAACTTAAAATATTGTACGAGAAGCGACATCAGAAGGAATCAGGGAAAGAAACTACTGAAGATCAAAGTGTTTGAACGCTTCCTTAACAGCCTGTCAGTATAGTTAAGCTAAAAGGTTTAAGCCAGGAAATGATGTAAATAAGTAAATAAAAAATGGATGGATGGATGGATGGATGGATGGATGGATGGATGGATGGATGGATGGATGGATGGATGGATGGATGGATGGATGGATGGATGCATGGATGGATGCATGGATGGATGGATGCATGGATGCATGGATGGTGCATGGGTGGGTGGACAGAAGTATATATGGATAAATGAATGGATGGATGGATGAGTGCTATGGTGGGAGGGTGGATGGATACATTGTTGGTTGATGAGTTTAATGGATGGATGGACGGGTAGATAAAAAATGTTTTAGAAAGAAATCACGATGAAGTCCGAAGTCTAACGAATAATCTTCTCTTTATTGTACAAGACGCGTTGACACTTTTCGCTGATCAAAACATCTTAGCTTCAGATAACATTTCCATGCTTCACAAGGTCCAAACGCAAATCAATCTCATCCATCATGTTGAAGTACGACCCCTCACCAGATGAAAGCCTTTCTTCGACTTTACCTCGACTTTCCTCATCAGAACCAGAGCCATCCAAATGAAGCACTAAATTCTGCAAGCGAGATTCCAATTCACCTTGAATGTGAAAGAATGAACCGGAATCTGGACTGTTTTCAGGAGCATTCTCTCTTGAAACGTTCTCTTCTGAGCTCTTCTCAATTTCTGAACTAACGACACATTTGCTGATGATGTTTTCAATTTCTTTTGACATATCAAAGAAGGATTCAGCATCTGACTCCTTGTCGCTGTTAGAATGTGAGGAATTAAGTTCGTTTTCATCGGCTTGCTGCTTGAACTCTTGGAAAATTGCTTCCATTTCACGTACCAAACTGTGGTCACCATTACTTGATTGATCCTCAGATGTCGTGGATTTGGGATCTTGGTCTTTAATCGTATATACGAAGCTTGCATCTGCTTCCAATTTGTTGAAAAGTGAGAGCATTTCACCTTTAACGTCGAAGAAAGATTCGTTGTCTGACTCGGCGTCTTCACTATGGGACGTTACTTCAATTTCTTCATCTCGTTCGTCTATTCCTTCAAGACTTTTAAATCTTGTCTTTGCTGCAGAAATCTCGTTCGTATTTTCATCATTTTTCTCGTGACTTTGGCTTACATCCGATGAAAAATCATTTCCATTTCTTGTATCTTCCTTCTTCGTGTTACAAATGACATTTCTAGTATTTTGAAGATCACAGATTCTTCCTTCTTCTTCTTCGTGTTGTTGGTTCATATCTAGAGATATTGTCTTCTCTTTCTCCAGTATTACTTTTACAAAATGGGCAGCTTCGTTTTTAATGTCCTCAGCACTGTAGCACTTTTCGAAGTCCAAAAGTGCTTTGCCTTCTGGAAGGCTCAGCCTCTTTGGAAGGTATTCACTGGTCCTGGTTGTGCCTTCCTCTGATTTTCGTCTCTGTCCTGAGGTCAAATTGTTTTTTATTAGGTCTTCATCTTCGCATATTCTTCGTCCGTTCACGTATACAGAGGATCGACGTATTGAATCATAGCCTCTGCCAAAGAATTGGACAAAAATTATTTTACATCACTGCAATTTTCTAAACATGCGAACTGTATGTCTGCGAGCTGCACGCTGAAATTTGGCTGCCATCAATCAAACCTAATCAGTCGGTACCTTTCATGTTTCTGCTTTCTATATTTTACATTAGCTGAGTGCAGTTTGGGAGTGTAGTCTCCAGAAAGAATGTTGGTGGTGACTGACGTCTAGAGCATACACAAGGTGGTATTATTTACGTTAATGAGTACAGTTTGATTGCAACATGAGTGTGATTATCAGAGAAGCGTTGGGGAAAAAGGAGACATAAAAGATTTTTAGGAAACACAGAAAAATTTTAAGATAAGTTTAAGGCGATTGTGAACGATAGGTGGACACATAATTAATGTCTTTATAACACTCTGTACTACAAACCTGTCGTGCTTAAAGGTAGAATAACGCGTTCTAGCAGCCACAGTGTCAAATAAGTCTTCTTTATCTGTAATTATTTTCGTATCTACTGACGGTAGAGGAGAAGCTATGGGGTCTTCCGATTCCTTTTCTGAAGAAACTGAAAAAGTAGAAATTGGCCATTGCATTGAATTGATAGACCCTCAAGACACTTGTGTAAAATTCAAAGATATAACATTTAAAAAAAAGATATTAAAAAAGTTCATTTCAAACAAAACGGTTGATGGTTTTCCAGATTAAAAGATTTGTAGATATTATATATTAGTCATTCCGAGGTTAAGAAAATAAACTGGGTCGAGTTGGCATTGCAGTGCGTTGTGGGACTGTTTTAGGGGACGAAACAAACGCCAACTTGAAAGTCCTCTAAAACAGCCCCACAATGCACTGCAATTTCAACATGACCCAGTTTTTTTCCTAAACCTCGGAAGGGCTACTATGACGTACATGTTGGCGCATATGACTTACATCAGTACTAATTTCAGTAGTCCTGAAGATAACCGCTTAGGTCGAAAGTTCGACAATAATTAGAGAGTTTTAGATTGACTTTATTTCTTCCCGCAAACGGCAAAGGTGACCACGTTTTCATCGTTTTCCTGTATTTTACTTTACCTTTTACGAACTTTCTCACTACATACAAACATTCTTTTGTTTTTCTACTACTTGGATTCTTTTACAAGTCCTTTTCAGTAATGTAAAATACTTTTTCACTGGACAACTGATGTTTGCCGTTTTCCGTGGACGTAAATCTAAACTCTCTATTATTGTTCAATTTAGGGTTGAAGTAACATTAAAAATATTACATAAAGATGTTCACAGGTTTAAAGCTTGATATCGTTTTTATTCACGAGTTTTCGGGCACATCATCTCGCGAAGAAGCGAGTCCACATGTAATAATTTGTTTTTTACACATTTAGGGTCCATACCACAATGACAAAACTCGCAGTTTCCAGTTTACCGTGAAGCTATCGTATCACTTCACTGATATGGTTTTTATTCACGGCTTTATCACACAGATATCAACCCTAAATGTGTTATAAAAAGGTATATCTTTTGTTTATGGTGTATCTACCGCTTACTAACCAATCTGCGCATCTTCAAAATTATCTTTCAAGGATGACGTGGATGTTGCAACCTAAACACCACAGATTTCAAACAAGGATCACAATACATTATATTAGGATTTGAATACATTCGATTATATAAGCGCGAGCAACAATCTATATATTTATGCAGTGCGCACTAAGTGTTCCAACATCCAAAAATGTTATTCGAATTCCGTAATTAATTCTTAATTCAGTTTAATACGTATTTTACAAAAATGAAAAACTAGACTCAATGCTACAAGAAACAACCATGAGACCTTTAGCAAGAAGTTTTTGCTAGCCCACAAACCTCAAACTGCAGTTCGACGCCAGGCGTTTTCCGTCAAACTTTGCACATTTATCAAGGCGTCATAACGAAGTTGTCGTTGAAGAGTTAAATTTCGTTGATGCCGAGTGTTTCTACGTGTTTGCGGGCGTTTTTCGGGGTTTGATTCCTAGCGGTCGTAAGTTAGCAGTTAGCGGTAAACACGATGCTAAGGTCTCTAATGACATACAACACGCGCACGGTACGACATGCCGTAACACTGAAATGACTTCCCATTGTTTTCATGCAGTTCATCCAATCAAAATACTCAGTTACGCTAAAGTAAATACGGTACGGGTAGAATACAAGGAAGAATGTACTGTAATCTGCCCATTTGTAGCTAGAAAAGTTATGGACGCTAAGCAAAACTAATCGGTAAAATTATCTGTTTCTTTACGCGCTCTTTCGGCTCACATACCTCTGTTTTTCCTTCTATTTGGATGATTTCAGGATGTGTTTTGCCGCAACAAATGCCCATAAAGTCATGGGAATTTCTGTACTTCTTGAATCGATAGTTTGTTATCCAAGGTCACAGATCTCACGCACATGTTCGCGCGAGCTCAATAGAGTCTCTCGTCACTGAGGATAATTATAGGATCACATTATTGTGACGTCACATGAAGTCACGCATGTGCGGTCACGCACAGGCTTATCGACAAAAATATACGTACACTCGTACTGAAATTGGTTTTGTACTGCCTTATTTTCGGTGATGTGAGAAACTAAGGCTATATATAGGACTTCGAGATCCTCGTATACTAGAATTGCTGGTTTTATAGCCGCCATGTTAGATCACTATCCCAAAAGATACTTAATAACGGGTTAATAAGCCTTAGTCTCTTGTTTATCGACCAACATGGTGGCCACATTATCATGATTCTCGAGAGAATGATTCCCAATCACTTATTGAAGTTTTCGTACTCATAAAATTTACTGTTCAAACATATCCTTCAGTAGCAATTACAAATTTCATAAACAGGAAATTGGATTTTGAACATGTTTTCTTAACGGAAGATACCAATTAAGGTTTAACTGGCAGTATTGGTCTTCTTTATTTTACATTTTCAAATATGAGCTTTGTACGTCAAAATATGGATTTCTTTAACCGAAAATAAAGAAAAACACGGCATTATTCAACATTATTATTTGATAAACTAAAAAATTCCTTTTAGAACTGGTTCACAAATTAAGCGAGGTTCAAGCCTCGTGTAATTAGTACACAGCTCAATTTCGTTAAGAATTAATGCAATCGACTTATCAAAGTCAATATTATTCACAGTTTTTGTGAAATGAATTTATGTCAACACCTGGTGCTCAGTTTGCTTTTTTATGAAGACAGCGGCATAACGAAAACAGAGGCGACTTCCAAATAGAAACATAGCTTTTTGCAATTTAAAGGAAGTGCCATCTGATAGTCAAGGTAATGATTATATGATTTATATTGTCAGCTACATTAATATCGCTGATATATTATACTTACACACCTATTTAAAAAAACCGGCTTTGTCGATCCGAGGTTTGAATTGGGGGATCTGAGACCACACTGAATTTTTGTGTCTTCTGACACATGTCTTCTGGCTAAGATATATAGGAAAAATCATATTCCAAACACAAAGGTAAAGGTTCATATTCCAATATAAAAGGAAACTACGTTGTGAATACTTTATCTAAGATTTCAGATTTCCGACCGACGTTTTTTCTTTGAACTATACTAAGGTGTACACTTAATTCAAAAAACGTTAGCAACGCCGTCAAGGCGATAGATAATAGGAAATAGGCGAAAAGGGATAGGAGATAGGTTTTTTCAAGATCCAAGAATAGCTGGAATGACATGTGTTTCTTATTCTTATTCTCGTCAAGGACATGGACCTTARTGTTGAGACTAATTGATTCAATGTTCTTTGTATTCAACGAAATCATTTCCATGTCGGAATGACCAATCGCGCCTATAGCCTTTGGCGATATAACGCATTATTTTGAATTAGGTATATACATATCTATAGGGCATGATCAACCTACTACTGGGTGCGGATACTATCTAAATACTATACATATCCAGGTAAAGCTGGGCTGAAATGTTTGTTAGTACTCAGCATACGGACAATTAATAAATGCAAATCGCGAGAAAGAAGACTACTGCTCTAGTCACGGGAGACGTATCGTTAGATGAGTTTTGAAAGTAATAGCCCGCAAGTCTACCCAATGGGCTGATATCAGTTCTATTATAAAAAAGACAATTATCGATAATAATAGTCTTAAAGACATAGGGAAAGAAACTACATTAGAGTTAAGTCTGTGTTGTTTCATTGTTTTTTTTAAAACCTCTGATACAACTCTGAGCTAAGCTTCTTTTGTTTACGTCACTCTTTTCCATGCACCATAATTATTTCCCTACTTTTAGCCTTCGTGCTCAACAAGTCAACTACAACGTTTACCTTACCTTACTAAACTCTCACCTGAGATCTTTTCGCTTTTTATCTAACTCTTGCATCGTTAATCATTTCCCTTTTACTGACTTCTAACCTCTGCGTAGTGCTAGGAAGAGCCAACTACACCGTTTTCAATCTTCCATATTTTTTCCCATCAACTTTCTCAGACACGTTACCCTTCGTAGTTCTTTTCACTCCAAAGCTGACAATGTCAGTATCGATTCTCCTTCTAAACTCAACTACAAAGATCCCAAAAACATTTTCTTTTGCAGTTACCCAAAAAAACATTTTTTAAATCTTAAACTAAATTCAAGATTTAAATTTTTATTCTGAAAAATGGTGGTTGTCTTCCTTAGCAAATAAGCTTTCTTATCAATGCCATATGTCTGAGTGACACATATAGTTATTAAGTATATAATAGCCCTAAGGGCAGGAAACATTCAGTGCCAAAAGATATTGGATGCAAAGTCGTAAATTGAGACTTGTGATATCGTATAACTGGCTAAATAGAAATGAGGATTTAAAAATATATCTAGACGTCCCTGAACGAATTTGTGTTTCAGAGCACGATTAGCTCGGAAATTGAATTGGGATTTAACGTGTTAGGTTGTTGTGAAGGGTGAAAATAACTGAAAAAACTAAACGATCACAATCGCATCGGGGGAGGGGAGGGGGCATAAAAAGACTATACACCTCCCCCCTTCCCGTGCTGTAAATGAACAGTCTATAGTCTATAAAAAAGTATTTCTTCGACTGCTTGTAGTATCCTGATAATCAAATCATTTATAAAGTGGTTTTCTTCCTCGTTTGCTCGGCGCGAAGAGCGCCAGACTGAGACCCTGGAAAGACCCTGGAAAAACCCTGGAAAAACCCTGGAAAAATCCTGGAAAAACCCTGGAAAAACCCTGGGGATATTTTTAAAGTTTTGTTTCAATTGTTTTTAACCGTACCACTTCCAGTTTTTGATTGTACATATACGTTTAAAGTATTAAATATAAAGTATAAAGGTTTCAATTAAACTAAACCTTCTTGCACTTCATCAAAGAAGAAAGGGGGACCATGGATCATGGACCATCAAGATTTGGCTAATGAGTAGGATCTGGGTACGAGAATGTTTGTTGTCAGTCCAGTCTCTCCCCAGTCCCTTCTCTCGACCAGAAAAGTAATACGAGACTCCGTCATTCCCTCTCTCCATTGACAGCTTCTCGTATCATAAAGTGGGTATTACGTTTGTCTGACTTTTAGTCTGACGTTTGACCGTCTGTTCAGTGCTTTCTTTATATTTGGTTTCATTTGACAGACTGCAATCTTAGACCTCTGGGAAAGTCTTCGCACGCAGCGCCGATCATCGAAGCAACAAACTACAAATGCCTCTTACTACAGAGGCATCCAAGACAGCCCAGGATAGGTATAGTGTCTATTGTCATGAAATTCGCTTCAATATAAATTATCTTGATTATCGTCACTCCAGACGACAAGAACTTAACCCTATTTAGTATACTCTCATTTCTAAGAAAATAAGCTATGTTTCTCCTATATATATGTTTTCTGGATAGCTTTGTTCTGTAGTACCCAATACTCTATATATTGTTATAAAAAATGCATGAGTTATATGACTAGCTAATGATTTCTTTATCAATGACAAAAAAAAGTAGTTCTAGGGACTGAGTCGGCTAAAGAGCTATGCGATGGAGCTAAGTTTTGTACAGGAAATTAGAATCACTGACAGAGTACATGGCACATAAAATATTTCCAAACTGTAGTGTTTTCTTTAGAATTTACAGTCCAACTTGAATGAAGAAACCTTGTCGATATACGCCTTTATTTATGGCAAAACATTTACTATTCAAATTCTGAGCAAGACCAAGAACCAGAGTACCTACAATACTAGACAGATGTAGGAAATATTAGGAGATAATTCGTAATTTGTAGACTATCAGTTTTCTCAGAGAAGGACTCGAAGATTTTCTCGTGGTTTCCTTCAGTTTTCATACACTCATGACTCCAATCAAAAAATGCCACGCGGATCAAAAATTCATTTTCTTCTTTCACTAACGCGATATCACTTTCAAATCGTATCAATATTTCAACATCAAGAACCTAAAATATCACGAACATTTAATTAATAGGATGAGCTTATATCATGCAATTTCAAAACTGACAAGACAGGAAGATAATTGCAGTTGGAAAGAGCATGAAGATTGAGGAAAGTAAGCGGTTCAAAAATTGTAAAACATTTTTTTCAAAAATCGAAATTTTGCATGAAAACCTTCTTTGTATATAGATGCGGCGTCCATCAAATGTTTTCTTAAAGTTTCTTTTTTTTATTTATTTAAACTTCACGTTTTTAAGGATTTTAACATCGTTTTTTGAACTGGGTTTTACTCAGTACTTTATAAATGCTTTAATAAATGACAAACGCACAAAGTTTTATCTTTATGGTATCTATCTTGAGTGTCCATATTTTTTCTTCTGTGTTTGGTGTAGAAATCGTGATTTTATCAGCATAAATAGTCATAAGCTTGGTCACTGCTGAAATAAATAATCAGTTTGTCTTTACATTATCTTAAAGGAACTCCTTTACATTCTTACATTTAATGCAAGGATAACAAAATATAAAAGTTTTTAAGCCTCAATTAAAGTGAATTTATTGTTTAGTCAACACAGTTAGTTTTAGCATAATTAACTATGCCGAAGAAAGAATTACTATCGTGAAGGCATGAAGTATTATCTTTTGTCGCAATCTTTGAGGAAATGAAAAAATACTTAAGAGGACAAAAATCCGAAAACAATGCCAAAGACGGCTTTTTATTTTTTAATTAATTAATTAATTAATTATTGCAAGCAGATAAGACCAGAAACTCATATATGAGGGGGGTTGATACGTATAACAGCAATACATTTCTTTCGTACCATGCTTCGGAATATTTCACTCTTTTTTGACAAATTTCTCTTCAGTAAATCAAATCCTCTTGCTTCAAAAATTACCAAAACTAACTAAATTGATATCCCAAATGTTTGATTGAAACTAAGATATAGTAAATTTCTTTGAAAGTCAGGAAGTTCAGCGAAATGTTTGACTATATATAGCTTAAAATTCCAAATGTGGTATCAAAACTCCTTATTTGCATGTCTGAACTTGTTATGAATTTCTAATAAGACCTACGCTGCCCGCTTATAAACACCTTTAGGAATAAATAAGTCATTTGTTTTATTCACTGTAAAGAGTTCTGACAAATAAACAGGACATCGGGGGCGACTGATTAGTAATCTTCACCGATTGTATAACTTCCTCTTAGATTCAGAATTCACTGAAGAGATAGTGAAAGGAAACCTGTGAATCTTTCATTTCGGCACAAGTCAACTTACCAGTTACGAACCAAATAGTTTTTTTTCCTGAGGATTTTAGGGACACAGGCAATTGATACAAGTGAGAATCGAACCAGGTACTAACATAAATGTAGTAACCTATAAATTACTCTTCATTGAGAGACCACGGAAATTTTTTTTTTTTAAGATTAAAATTAATTTCAATTACAATTTTAATTCTAATTTTAAAATTATTTTTTATTAATTTAGGGACTATGAAAAAATTATCATTATTAATATATATTTTTTGTATGATAATCCCTGTAAATGGGAATATTGCACTGATGTCACTAAAGGCACTGGATTTCCTTAACTTTAGCCCCAAATTCCGTTAATAGATTTTCTTTACGATATTTATAAATGGATTGATTTTATACTTTTGGAAATACAGGTTAACACAGATATCAGGTAAAGCGGAAATTGTTGCCTCCAGGGCCCGGATGTACGAAGCGAGTAGATAGCGCTATCCGATGAATAACTCTAATATTGGATAACAGCATCGGCTATCTAATGGATAAAGATTATTCATCGGAAACTATCCACACTTATTACTTCCGGGCCCAGTTTCGATTGTGCCAAAACACACTCCTGTCCTCTCTCCTTTAGTCATGACCAGCTAAGTACGCTGAGTCATCCGTTAGGGATTTAAATATCTTGAAATTGCCCTATTTCACTATGACGTCACATCAAAACAATATTGTTTAAGCGCAAAGGATCATGATCGTCGAACGGGGTCAAATCAACGCAAATTCACCGAAAATTGTTCTAAAACCCGTATCAATCCACGAAGAAAAGTAGAATAGCCAGCAAACGCTCAGAATATTTTTTAGCACATATTACAAATATTATATCTGAAAACCAGGCCATTTTAGATTAAACTGTTTCGCTAAGAGCAAATTTTGTTGAATTTTCTATTGGATTTGGCGATTCCATCCCCCACATAAACAAGTAGTGACGTCATAGTGAAATAGGGCAATTGCAGTCAGGATTCATATTTAATAATATTTTTTACTTTTTTTTCCCCATAGTTAATGTTAATTATGTTAATTATGTTTTTTTGTCCTGATCAAGAATCTTCTTCAGTATAGCGATGTTTAAACGCACTCAAGAATTTTAAATAGCTAGCGCGCTGTTAGATGCCACTTGTGAAACTGAGTTAATGCCGTCTTTTTTTGATCTGTCATCTTTCATTCTGTACCAAGCTTCATGAAATATAATATATCAAGCTTCCAGAAATATATAGAAAACTAGTGAGATCAAACAGCGCGCGCTATATAGTTAAATTAAATGAGGATCTAACAGTAACTAACAGGTGCTAAAGTGGAATTTAACAAAGTTGAGCTGTCAGTTGATTACTGACAGCGCCCAGTTACCAATATTAAAATTCTAGATATCAAACGTTCAACTGTCATTTGCCAATATCGGATAATGTCATCTGAAAAGCAGCTGTTAACTAAATCATTTTTCTGCTCCGGCGCCGTTTTGTCGATCATTCTTTACAAATCATTCGTTCAGTTGTGAGCTCATGAATACTTTCTACAAAGAACACCCACCTGGGCTCTAAGTTTTTTTAACAGATTACTTTTGTGGTATTCTTGTTTTTGTCCTTTTGGGTATGGTAATGGTGAGTACCTAGTCCAAAAGTAAATTTTATATTTCACCGTAAATTTTTTCTTTGATTTTTTGTTTGTTGAAGCGTTAATAGGACATGAGTGCAGTGGAGAATAGTGGGTCACCTCCCATTTCCCCTGCCTGTGAGCCTGATATTTTCTCTGCTCTTCAGTATCTTTTATCTTATATCTTATATCCAGCTGTCTCATTCTAGACATCCATGGTTCCGATCCACCTTAGTTCACAAGTCACACAAGCTCAACAAATTATCTAGAATATTTCAGAATTTAAAACTCTGATAGCGGAAAATTGATTATAAATTGTTTCAATAGTTTACTATCCTGCGAAAAGAATAGAAAATTTCCTCTTAATCCTGCAATGTTTAATCAATGCTTTTTCCATAGTTTTCATGATTATCATCACCATTCTTACACGTGTTTTTATTGATCAGATGCCAAAGTAAGTTCATTCGTTCTCACTAAACTAGACCATTTATCCCTTATCCCTAGAACTCGATTTTGTCTGTTGTTCTTTATCCCCAAAAAGGTATCTAGTCTGTTATCATTTATCCTTAGGAATTAGACGTTAGGACTTAGTAAATATCCGAACAATCAGAAAGTATTACTTTGGCAACGTGTTTTATGAAAGGCATTGCACATTTAAACATAACTACTTAAGACATTTGTTCAATAAACTACCAAGATAAGCCCCATGAAACATAGAAATTATTTATTTAATGGAATGATTACAAATTGTTTGAAAAATTGATATGTGGTTTTATGTCYAATTCTCGCTTCTTTGAGACTGATGAATTAATTGATTCGTGACAAGGAAAACATATGTATTCACTTAAGGTGACTGCCTACTTTTGGAAATTGATTTAAACTGTTTTTAAAACTTCGATTTTCCGAATTGAAATTTGATGCTGATTCCAAATCTGGAAAGAAAAATAGGGTGTCCCGAGCTCCTTTTTGAGATAATCAGCATTTAATGGAAGCCTACGCACGAGCTTTTGGAGTAAAAATTGCGCCACCGGAAGTGATTAGAAAAAAATTAAGATTCATAAGATAATAGTTATTTGCAGACTCTATGATTGCACGAATGAAGGGTAATCAATCATTCTACAATAATACATGGATATTTTCGACAAAAATACAAAAAAATACATTGATTTGTCATATTTTGTAGTTTCGGTGCTCTTAAAAAATCTCATAAAGTCGAACAAAAATCCCTACAAAGATCTATTTTTTCGTGTGTTACTGATTTAAACTTTTTCTAAAATGTTGATATAACCTAGATTTTTAGGAGTTTTTTCGAATGATTTATTAAAAAATAGGGAGTCCCGTGCAAAATTTGAGGGTTTTGCCCTGTTGAAGCTCAAAACGCGTATGGTTCTTCAATAAAATCTTGTAGATTTTTCAGCGGTTTTTGAGCGCGCGCTCATCGTGGGCTCAATTCGAACGTTCAAAAGTAGGCWGCCACCTTAATGGAATGATTACAAATTGTTTGAAAAATTGATATGTGGTTTYATGTCTAATTCTCGCTTCTTTGAAACTGATAAATTAATTGATTCGTGACAAGAAAAACATACACTTATTTCAATAAAGTTAGTCACCTGAAAAGCTACGAAGCTGAGACCGCCAAGGATTATGGGTAGATACATTCTACATTTTCAACCGCTTGATAACTGTTGATGGACTTGAGATCTTCTACCAGTTACGAGTTCACCTCCTTTGAGCATCCTCATCTGCTGCAGTTTTTGTCAAAAGCTTTACTTGTTGAATATGAAATATTTCCAATGATCCTCAGCGATCACAGCTTTCTAAATAGGTTTTTGTTGACTAACTTTATTGAAATTAGTATATGTAGTCGTTTTAATGATAAAACAGGACATTTCAGTTAAAATATAAATCTAATAACTAAACATCACGTTCATGAGTAGACAAAACCCCTTTTGAGCCTGAGCTCCTTCCAATTCTGCTCCATATCCTGTATGTAAACCCAAAAAAAACTTGAGCATCGAAAAAACTACGAAATAGCGCAATAATCCAGGTTTTGAGCGAAAAGCTAATCGTCAACGATCTTCGCTTTTATAATTAATTGATTGCCAAATCTACTCGGTTTCATTAATCTCTCTGTACTCGTCTTTGTCAGTTCGTCTGTCACGTCAGTTTACAATAAGTAAAGGTTTAATAACAACCCAGGAACGATTGAAGAGTCTATGGTAAGATAATTAATGGCGGGGATATTTGAGCTATTATAGATGATTTTTATGCTATGTAAATATAAAGATACCGCCTGGAGCTTGGATTTTTAACACGCGAACATAATTTACATGATTTAAATCCTATTGAATATTTTAGCTTATCTTGTGTCTCGTCGGCGATTAGGTTTCGAAAAATAGTTTTTCAGCGTTAACTAAAATACGAAAAGCAAACTAGAAATGCTGGAATTGTTAATCAAAAATTGAATAGGTAAAGGTGAATCGAAGATGAACGAAAATCTAAAACCGGTGAAAAATTAACTTGTAAACAAGATAAAATAATAATAATAAATAATAATAATAATATGATTGAAAAAGACATCGATCGAAGAAGCAAAGACTGGAAACAAGAAAACAATATTTTTTTTACAAGTAGGCAAACATAAAAATAGTTTTAAGAAGCTTAACAAAACGAACGAACGAACGAACAAACAAACGAACAGATAAACAAACAAACAAACAAACAAACAAACA
>NW_022258254.1:0-11003 GCF_009602425.1 Actinia tenebrosa
AAAAAGGGAATTATTGTGTATTCCGTCCCTGAATTTGGAGAAATTGTATCCCCAATTTTCATTAGGCCCAAAAAAGATGGGTCCCATAGGGTCATATTTAATCTGAAGAGACTGAATGAACATGTCTCATACCACCATTTTAAAATGGATACTCTCAAGACTGCAGTTAAGCTCATGCGTCCTCATTGTTTCATGACTTCTATTGATCTGAAGGACGCCTACTATTCTATGCCTATTACTCCAGAACGCCGGAGGTGTCTCAAATTTTTTTGGGGAGATCATTTATTTGCCTTTACTTGTTTACCCATGGGTTTAACAAGCAGCCCTAGAATTTTTACCAAAGTTCTCAAACCTGTCTTTGCTACTTTGAGAAGCAAATTTGGCCATACCTGTTTAGGATACATTGATGACTCTTTATATGTTGAGGATAGTTATGCAGAATGTGAAGAGGCAACTTTGCATGCGGTCCAACTTTTCAGCAGTTTAGATTTTATGATCCATGCAGATAAATCTGTTATTACCCCTTCACAATCCATTGAATTTTTGGGGTTTATCCTGGACTCTGTTAATATGATAGTGCGGCTAACCCTTAAAAAAGTAGACAAAATTATGCAGCTTTGTCAATCCTTTTGCCATCTGAATAAGCGATTTTCTATTCGCCAAGTGGCTGTGCTCCTTGGCTCCCTTGTCTCCAGTTTTCCTGGAGTGGAGTTTGGCCCTTTACATTACCGCTCTATTGAACTGGATAAAGAATTTCACTTAAAACTTAATAATGGCAATTTTGATGCAGAAATGTCATTATCTGCTGCTAGTCTGAGGGAAATTCAGTGGTGGATTGACCATATTCCTTCAGCCTCAAGGAAAATTCATCCTACAAGGCCTGACTTAATTGTTTACACTGATGCCTCAGAAACTGGGTGGGGTGCTAAAACAAGTCATGGTGATTCTACCTGTGGGATTTGGTCCAAACATGAATCTAAAATGCACATTAATTATCTGGAATTATTGGCCATTCAATTGGCATTATCTTCTTTGTGTGAAGTTCAGGGCCCACTCCATATTCGTATTATGAGTGATAATACCACTGCTGTTGCTTATGTCAATGCCATGGGCGGCTGTAAGTCAGTGGACTGCAACTCGGTTGCCCGTAACATTTGGGAGTGGGCTATTGAACGCCAAATTTGGCTTTCAGCAGCCCATATTCCGGGTGTCAGCAATGTTGATGCTGACCAATTATCCCGTAATTTGAACATGGAGCTGGAATGGATGCTCTCAGCATCGGCATTTCACCAAATTGTTTCATTATTTGGTCTACCAGGCGTGGATCTCTTTGCCAGTCGGCTCAATGCCCAACTTGAGATCTATGTCTCGTGGAAACCAGACCCAATGGCCAAGTTCATTGATGCTTTTTCCATTGATTGGTCTGGTTATTATTTTTACGCCTTTCCACCCTTTTGCCTTGTCTCTAGGTGTGTGCAAAAAATAATCCAGGAACAGGCATCAGGAATTCTAATCATTCCTTTGTGACCGACACAACCCTATTTTTCAGTAGTCCTGAGTCTCCTCACCGAGATTCCTTATGTACTGAAAGCCTCCAATCACAACCTGGTTCATCCAACGCTGACAGATGCAAAAGCCATATCCGTTTGTTCGTGAATGAGGGCAATGACGTTACCAACGCTCTAGAAATGAAAGATGCCCTTCTGTCCAATGGAGGAGTAGAGGGAGTCCGAGTTGCTGTAGTGTCGAGAATTGAAAGCTCTTCCCTTTGATCAGCTGGGAAAACTTCCGGGGATAAGCAAGCTGAATAACTTCGAATATAAGAARGAAAGTATCATTGCATGGCGTGGCTACAACATTGGTAAAGGCAAGAAGATAAAGAAGGAAACCATCCAAGAGGGTAACTATAGCAGTGACGTAAGGGTTCAGTGTGTCGTGATATTCTTAATAGTTTCCTCTATTATTTTTCCAGATTTGAGCATCAAATGGATTGAAGTGGAGTTTTCATTCGGCAGTTTTAGACTTGTTGTATCTAGAGCTAAACAGACAACCAAAGACCCGAGCCAAGAAGCGGAAGAGGAGGCGGTCCCTCAGCAAATACAGACTTCAATCTACTCATGTCCTCAAGAAGGTTGTCTCCGTGTTTTCCAAAGATCTTCAACATTAGAGAAGCACCTGTCCCTAGAATCCTGCACAAACACTCCAGAGAAGCAATCGATGCTAGACCTAGCAAAAGAAAGGTATGCATGTCATCTCAAGGAAGATGTTGATGCCATTCCAACAATTATGGTTTCTTCCTCTAATGATACTACCCAAAGAAGCTCAAGCACTACACTTGATATGGGATGGGCACTCAAGGAATCCCGGAAAACGTACCAGTTTAATGAGAAACAGAAGTCATATCTTATAAAGAAATTTAACATCGGACAACGAACCGGACGGAAGCCTAGTGCTGAGATCATATCCAACGTGCCCGTGGCGACGATAGTATGCGACTGTTCAGCGTCTCAAAGTTCCTTTCAGTCGAACAGGTAGCCTCATTTTTTTCGAGAACTGCATCTAACGCACGGAATCAGACAGAGCGAAGGAAACGGTAACGGAGGAAGATGCTCGCGCCACTATAGAAGAACAAAACTACCACCAGGCCAAAGAATCAGTGTTGTCATCCCTTGGTCTACAGCACCCAGTAATTTATGACCAGTACAATGTGTGTCAGTTGGTCAAAGACTCTAAACTGAATAAGTTGAAGGTCGACATGCTTCCTATGATGTGTGAAGACCTGGACCTGGATGTACCTGCAAAGCCAGTTAAGAGGAAGGCAAGCTGGTTGCAAGCTGCAGTTGCAATAAGTAGTTTTTTGTTATTATATGATTTCTTTCTTTTCACTTGAAACGTTTTCTTTGCCATGTTGTCGTAGGTCTTGGAATCTGTCCGATAAATATGGCACGCGTCCGGCTAGATTAGAGGCTCCAAAATATATTGTATATTAATGTATTTTATTTTGTTTTATTTAGGTTTTTCCTATTCCTTTCTTTTCTTTTTATTTAGTTCGTATACACCCTTTTAATAAAACTTACAATGCTTTATTTTCCTCGTTTGACGTCAAATCTATTCTTTTAAATTTCATTCAAAGGAGCAAATTTCAAAAGCATATAATTTTGACGTAAAACGCGGTAAATAAAGCATTGTAGGATTTATTACAAGGGTCTATACTTTTTCTTCGGGTTCATTTTTCATTCTTTTTTATTTATTTATTATATGCTTTTCCAATTTCTTTATTTTATTTTCCTTTAGAAAGATAATTTTTTTCTTGGATACTTAATGGCCTTCTTGGTGAAATAACATGTTTTGGATCACCTTGCGTGACCACCGGAACTAGTGATGACAGAACACTAAAATAATCGTACTTTTCAACATTATAAGCGAAAGAAGAAATAAAATGGCATCACTAGAGGTCATGGCGTGTGAAATGTGGTTGTCTTATGTTGTTTTCAGGTTAAAATCCCGCGAGCATGAGATACTTGCATAATCAATAACGCGTTGCGTAATGCTTTCTTGGGTGAAAACTAGCGACACATTTGGAACTCTCAGCCAATAAGGATTAGCGGGCCGCCAATAATCTTTGGATATGTTATTTTAGAAGGGTTAGGCTATAACATGGTGGTAATTATTTAGTTCTGGTACATGTACCACGACCCATTTAGGCATATTGAAAATGACGAAAATTCACGAATTTTCTGAAGCACCACAGTAGGATCACTTTAAAAATCTGTAATTTATTTACAATGGGGACTAGCAAAACTATTGTTCCATGAAACTCAAGAAGGAGAACGTACCTTTTCAAGAAAAAAATAATGGTCTAGATATAATAAAACGCGAAGCCGTGCGAACGCCTAGAAACCTGCGATTTTTCTTATCCGACACAGGGTGACCAAGCCCGTTTCGGCTCAAAAATTAACTTTTGGCGATTTCTCAAAAAATAAAAGRCGCCCAGCACTTAAAGTTATATTTTTGAAAATGTCTTACCAGGGAGGTTATTTMGGCAAAGTATGAGCAATTTCGATTTTTCTCAACTGTCCGATGGTTCTCGACCGTTACGGACATTGACTCTTAAGAGGTTTATGCTGTATTTTTGTACAAAAAAAGCACAAAGACGTTGCGTGACAGTGCCGTAAGCGACAAAGCAAGGCCTATTTACACGGCACGATTTGCCGCGCGTGACTTGACGTATACGGCAAAATCGGCTCAAAATAAGGTCGTGTAAATGGTCCTACGACAGACGTACGCGGCCTCAAGACTTGTCGTAGCATTTTAAACTTTGGCTTAAAACCCTACGACATGCCGTACGAAAATGACGTAAATATGACGAGATTGGGCCTGAAACTAGTTAATTCCAAAACAAAATCGCGGATTTCCATGAAAACGTCTTTACCGGTAATTAAACACGAAGTGCAAAAATTCTGAATGATCTCATCAAATAACAAGGTAGACATGATTATTTACTGCACTTCTCAACGGTGTATGGTGGCATTTCACAAGAAACATTTGCTTTAATGACGAGTAAATTGCTCGCGTTTTTTCTCGTGCAGCGTGCGACAAGTTGTGCTCGTGCACATGGTACCAAAATTTGCCGTATACGTCAAGTCGTGCGTGGCAAATCGTGCCGTGTAAATTGGCCTTAAAAGTTTACCGTGTCAAAAACACGATAAACTTTGAAACTCGAAAACACGAGTGCCCAAAAATTTTATTTCTGAGTTTAGTGTTCCAAGTCTTAGTACTAATAATCAGCATAGGGGTAGACTGTGGGTCTGGTCCCACTTCCGAGAAAATAATTTTTGAAATATATATTTCTGATAACCAAACTTTCTTTTTTGCCGTGCAACAATATTTATTAGATTGTGGACGATTTTTTCAGTGAATATTATGTAATATTTATAATTGTTGAAATAATATTGATAATTCATAATTGAAATGTACTACTTATAAATTAATATATTGAATGTAAAGTTATGTATGTATGCATATATCTATATATACATGTGCGATATATATGTATACTAATTATTTATGTCAAATATATTACTTGAAAGTGAAAATTAATTATTGAATTTATTGTTGAAAAAGTTATTAAATTATTGAAAAGTTAAAAAAGTTTATTGAATGTATAGTCGTATACTTATTTTCCTAATGAAGATTGCCACCTTAAACGGTAAAGGTCTCTGTGATCCTGTTAAGAGGGCTTCTTTTTTCATCTGGCTTGTATCGTTAAACCTTGACATAGTTTGCCTCCACGAAACTCATTGCAATTCTCAACAAGAACTGGATCCCTGGTTTGAGTACTCTACTTTTCTTGCTTATGGTTCCTTCTTTTCTTCTCGTTCTGCTGGGGTGGCTATCCTCATTAATCGTTCCTTTTCTTGTAATGTGGAGAATACTCACTCTTTTCCTGATGGACGCATGCTTTTTATGTTAAGTCATCTTGGCAGCCGCCACCACAACCATCGGTGACCCTTGAGACTTATCTTGAACTTACTAAGTCTGAGTTAGCAACCGTTGTTTTCACACAACAGAATGATAATTTTAAATTTATGTCATTCAAGTATTCATAAATTCGTAAGAACACAATCTTTTCACAAATTTTGGATATTAATAGCAAAAGCGAAACTGGCCGATAATTTGTTTTCAACTGTCGATTATCTTTTTTAAACAAAGGAATAACATTTGCGCGCTTCCACTAACTAGGGTAAGTAGCTAGCTTAACGGACAAATTTATAAAGTCAGTTAGAGATTGGTGAAAACCATCAGCAAATAATTTAATAATTCTATTACCAATTCCATCATCACCACATGCTTTGGAAACATCAACTTTTCGCATTAGCTTGAGAGCTTCATCACTTGTTGCTTTTAACGCTGGAAATAAATCATTATAAAACATTAATTTATAAGAAGATACTGAAGAAGAAGAAGACAAAGAGGATGCAGTTTAAAGCAACTAACACTGTGAGGATTGCCAACCCAAAGGGAGACGATAGCCTTACCGTCACGTGCCTTCTACGCATCCTCAATCTACAGCATTATAAGGTCATTGGCGCCTAAACTTGCCCAGGAGGAGGGGATATTGACATCGTCCATCAAACTGAAGCCGGAGCAGAAATGTTCGAGCAGCACGGAGTGGATGTGCACAACATACACTACCACGTGGCCTCCATTGCCACTAAACATACATTCATTTCGGTATTTGTACCAATTGACTCTCTTGAGCCGGTATGGCGAAGTCCGGTCTATTCGCCGGCTTCACTATAAGGAAACCGGACTGGAAGAGTTCGAGAACGGAGTTCGCGTGGTAGACTTCAAGAAGTTATCCACTCCACTGCCATACCGGATGAACGTGGCTGGTTTCTCGTTTGGCTTCAAGAACACGGGGCAACCCGAAAACTGCCTGAGATGCTCATCCATGGAGCACACGGTTCAAAATTGTCCGCTCAAGCGTAGACGCCAACCACCAACATGGATCCAACAGCAACAGGGTCACCAACCTCAAGAACAACAACTGGACAATACAGTCCAGCACCCACTGATGCCCACAGAACTAACCACGGACTCAGAACCTGAGATACCGAATGATACTTCGAGTCCTTCCATGGACCTTCAGGCAGGCAGTGCCAAGCGGAGCCTAGACAGGGAGTTGGAGAGCCCTTCGCCATCCCCTTCAAGCCCAGACCACAAGAAAGCCAGACAGACCAGAAGGAATAAGTCACCGTTCGAGCTTTTCCAGTCTGATCTAGCGATCACCAGCGCCTCTGGCTGCCCTCAGCACCTCCGTGACGTTCACAAATCAACGATGGCTCAAGCCCGTGCTGTTCTGGCCCAATTACAACACGGAGCTTACACTCCTGAGGTGGCCGAGGCCAGCAATATAAGTGAGGTCGAGGTGACCGAGCGCTGGCAAACGATGGACAAACTCTCCACCCCAATGGCTGCTGAGAAGCTGGACAACCTCTACTGGGAACATTTCAAAAACATTTATGAACAGTAGCGGTACTTTTTACTTGATTTTAATAGTCACAATGGCAGTCTCGATATGCTCGATCAATGTCAATGGCATGCACGAGTCTGTCAAACGTGCTAAAGTACTTAATTCTTTGCGTGAGCAGAATTGCGACATCACACTCGCACAGGAGGCCCATATTTTGGACCCGACAGAAGCTCTGTCCTGGGAGAAAAATTTAGATGGGCAGGCTTTTTGGAGTTACGGCTCTCATAACGCACGTGGTGTCAGTATTCCCTTTAAAGAAAATTTTGAGTTCAAATTTTCTCGGCCTTAAGCGTGACACTCACGGCCAAGTGCTGAGTGTTTTGCTTGAGGTCGGGAACTTGAGGCTTCAATTAATCTCCATCTACGCGGCCAATGCTGCGGCTGAGAAAATTTCCTTTTTTAATCGGATGTGCGAACACTCTTTAGCTGGAGTACCGGCGATAGTGGCTGGAGATTTTAATTGTATTGCAAGCCTTTTCTTAGACAAATGGGGAGGTGACCCAAGGTCAGGCAACGTCGGCGAACGTGAGATGCAGGACCTTTTGCCCGGCTTTCGCTGCGTAGATTTGTTCCGTTTTCTGCATCCCTAGAGTGCGGAATCCACATATTTTAGAACCGATGGTTCTCTGGGATCCAGAATAGATCGGATCTATGTCCCTGTGAGCTTGGCAAATAGAACGTACATGTGTTATTTTCATGCCACCGTTAAATCCCATTTATTTTATTTATCTTATTTTATGTGTTATTAAGCCTTTTCCGTTCTCAGACCATACTTGTGTGGTGATTCATTTGACACTCTCAGACTCCCTGCCACGGGGCCGCGGAGTTTGGAAGTTCAACTTTACTCTACTACAAGACAAGCATTTTTGCGAGGCGGTCATTGCCATCTGGCGCGAGTGGCAAACAGAAAAATTCAAGTTTCACGACCACAAACAGTGGTGGGATCTTGGTAAATTCCGTTTGAAGAAGATAGCCATCTCAGCTTCCCTGCTATTGGCTAGACAGAGTGCCTCTGTCAAAGCTGCCCTCGAAAGAGGATATCAAACACTGAACAGAACACATACAGACAATCACCGCATGCAAACAATTCGTACAGAACTCGAACAATTACATACACAATCTCTCGAGGGCACCAAGATACGCTCCTAGGCCCTGTTCATAGAAGAAGGTGGAAAACCCACCTAATTTTTCTTCAACTTAGAAAACAAGAGAAAATCCAAAAATACCATCATGGCTATAAAAACCGAAGCCAGCACTACCGTGGCCTCAAACCCCGAGATTCTGTCAACCCTTCGGGACTTTTATAAATCTCTGTACACAGCAGAGCGGACAGAACCCGTTGCAAAGGTTTTTTCTAACCCTTTTGCATTATGTTTCTGTTCTTCGTGTTTAAGAACAGTCTCTCATATAACTCATAATTGTCCATGCTTGAGTGACGCTTAATGTCTTCACCAACATAGACTGAGCATCCAAGGCTCTCAGTGCATATGTGTAGCCTATAAAATTCTTCTGCAGTTATGGCATGTGACCATAATAATTTTTCAAGTCTTTCAATATTTGTACAGCATCACAAAGTAGCACATATGCCTTCGATGGGATTTTCTGTGCTAAAACTTGTCTTGCAACACTGCTAAACCTGCCATAAAATATAAATAAATAAATATATATATTTATCTTTTTACTTTTATATACTAGCATATTTCTATGAAGAGAACAGACTGTTGAATTCTTTTGGAATCCTTCTACTGAAGAAAATTCTGTCTGCAATACTGATATTCCACAATACACTTACAAAATACAAAATCTATGGGTTGAATTGAAGAATAAGAAAGGAGAAAAAAGTATAACTCTAGGATTAATCTATCGACCTCCCAATTCTGATTCTTTGTTGTTTCATAATTCATTTTCGGATACTTTGTCCGAAATCTGTAATGAAAACAAACAAATAATAATTCTTGGTGACATCAATATTGACTTATTGAAGTATGAATCCAATCAGTTCACTTCAAATTATTTGGAAATGTTGTATTTAAACCGTTGTTATCCAACAATAACACAGCCGACGCGTATAACGGATCATTCTCACACTCTAATTGACCACATTTACACAAACATTTTGGAAAAACCCCTTATTTCAGGTATTTGCTATACTGATATTTCAGATCATTTTCCACTATTTTTGCTCATACAAAATATCAGAAATATAAAGAAGTTGCGACAGAGAAAATGTAAACGCTTCTTGTGATTCGTTATTGAATAAAGTTAATGCACTGGTAGATATTCATGTTCCGTATAAGTCAATCTCAAAGAAACAACGTAAACACATTGAAAAACCATGGATAACAAAAGGCCTCCTAAAATCTATAAAACATAAACAATATCTTTATCATAATTTCGTAAATGGTAATGAAACACAAAAGAAGTATTATAAACAATATTCAAATAGGTTAAAACATGTCAAAGAGCTTAGCAAAAGACTTTATTTTAAGAATAAAATAATTAATATCAAAAATGATACTAAAGAACTGTGGGAAACTATCAGTCTATTCATTATTATTTTAGGGATGTTGGCCCAAATCTTGCGAAGTTCATCAATATGAGAACTTATTCATTTCATGAATTTCTTTTACCTTCATCATCCGGTGACAGCTTTTTTATTGATCCTACTAGTCCTCAAGAGGTGAGCGACCTGATCGCCTTGTTAAATCCATATAAAACTTCTGGTCCCTCAGGAATTCCATTAAGTCTACTGAAACTTGCTAATCCTTACATATGTAAACCGTTAAGTAATATATTTAACCAATCTTTCTCATCAGGTATTTTTCCTGATAAATTAAAACTTACAAAAATTATTCCTTTCAATAAAGGTGATTCAGCCTATGAGTTATCTAATTACCGAACAATTTCAATACTGTCCCCATTCACCGAATTATAGGAGAAACATATGTACTGAAGGCTTCTTTCATTTCTGGAAAAAAAAAAAAACTTCTTTACAAATATCAATTAGGGTATAGAAAACATCATTCAACTTCGTTAGCGTTTGTTGAGATAGTTGACAATTTATTGAATTCAATTGACAAAGGCCTTTATACTATATTCCTATATATAAGATCCAAATGCCATCTCTCGTGATATGTGATTTGCCCGAAAATTGGATGGCTCGAAGGTCTTTAGCTGTGAGGAACACCTCAGCCCACAGCAAACACAATCTTACTTTTCACGAACGGCCGCAAAAATAAGGAATAAAGAATACTCGGAGCCAGATCAAGCAGCAGCACAAGACGAGCAGCTATACGATGAACTTCGACAAGACATTCTAGATAATGTACGCCTATGTCACCCAGTTATTTATGACAACTTTGATATCTGTGCAATGGCCAAGGGAAATCGATTGAAGCAACTGAGTATATCTATGCTCAGTACTATCTGCGAGTTTTTTTGATGTACCCAACAAAAGGTTTCAACAACAAAAGAAAAAAGCAGTGTATTGACGCCCTTCAACAACTTATTCTTATTTGTGACTGTAATAACTAATACCAAGAGAATCGAGCTTGAAACTCGTGGTCTCTATCCCGGATATTTTAAAAACAATTTACAACCCTTTTAGGTTAGATAAATCATTTTTTGTTTCCTTTGGATGCCACCGATGGAATGCCACCGAGGCAAGCAAGCTAAGTGTCTTCAACACCGGAAGTGTAGGCTTAACTTCAACAAATAATCGTTTAAAATAATAACAAAGGCCAATCATGCTTAGATAGTCCTTAGATAGGCTAATGTGTGCATTAATAAGCTGTTAAAACTATTTTATGACTTTTTTCGCGGCCGTGATCTGTGGTGTGGAGATGTAAACAAACTGCTAATTTGCATATTTACATGGCAAATTTTTCCAACTTCGCATAAAGTTTTCATAAGGCCTGTGGAAAAACCCAAACTAATTTTTGTAGTTCGTGTTATTCTATCACTTGAA
>NW_022258255.1:13182-29292 GCF_009602425.1 Actinia tenebrosa
TGTTAATGGGTTACCTGTGGAGTGAAATTATGGGATAGAAGCACATGGTCGAGAGCGGAGAGAAGGGAGGTTGGCGGACAAATGGTCGAACCTTTATGATCCTTTATGACCCTTTATGATCCTTTAYGATCCCTTTGATTCCCATTTGTGATCCCTTTTTTATTGTTGATCAATGTAAATCGATGTAAACAAGAAAAGGTTAAAGTAAAGTTTAAGATTGTTGATCAGAAAGGTGTTATTCGTCGAACAAACCGCTCGCCGGACGCAAACAACGTCACACGAGGCTTTAGGGTTGTATTCTATATTGACGACGCTTTGGTCTCCCTCTTGTCTAATTTTCAATTTTGCAAAAGCAAAAGTGGGAAACGTCAAGGGTGATCCAATCAGAGAAGAAACCCAACCTTCATTCTAGAAGAATATGTCTATTCGCCTCAAAAATAAAGTTTTATTTATTAGTCAGGAAGATGATGGCAAAAAATAGAGGATGAAGATAAAGGAAGAAGACGATCTTGAATTAAAAGAAGGCAACGACTCACCAGAGTTAGATGATGGAGAAGAATTAGAAGATGAAAAGGAAGATGGAGAAGACCTTGAATTAAAAGAAAGCAGCAACGAGGAAGTAGGGAAGCCAATCGCAAGCATCCACCAAAGATTATGTATTTCTGGACAATCCCAGCAAAATCTTGATGTTGTATTTGTGTCATGTATAACATCAGAGTATTCTGGTAGACTGAGTTATGCTCTTATCTCAGGCTGGGACAACACCTATGAAGCACGTTCTACTGAATGTTTGGATAGTGATGAAGAGTATAATCCTTTAAAAGACAAGTTCTTTGTGGCAGAAGTAATGATCAACGATAACATATACCTCCAAAATAAGTGGGATTCAACTACTGATTATTTGATTTTCAGTTTTCCAGAAAACGAACCAGTTCCAGCGATTCTGTATGGACCAGATGTTATCGGTGGTTACAGTGAGAACAACCTGATAATCGGAGTCATTGCAATTTTTTACGATGAACTTGGGGTATTGTACTCCTGGTACAAAGATGAAAAGCTCATTTGTAATGGTCACAACCAGTGCCTTATAAAAGTGGAAGAAACAGGTACATATGTTGCTCAGGGTCAACTCTCATAAGTTAAATCTTTACACAGATGCTGCAGGATCCCTGGGCTTCGGTGCTATTTGTGGGAACAATTGGTGCTATGGAGAATGGCCTGAAGGCTGGCTTGGTCAAAACATTGCCATTTTAGAGTTTTATCCCATAGTTTTGAGTCTTTAACTGTGGGGCGAACAGCTAGGCAATCAGTGCGTTTTATCTTTTACTGACAATGAAGCCATAGTTCATGTCATCAACAAAGAGTCATGTCGAGATGCAGTCTTGATGCAATTTGTTCGCAAGCTGGTGGCTATCTGTTGGAAGTATAATATTCTTTTCCGAGCCAAGCATATTCCAGGAGAATGCAACTTTTTAGCAGACTCTTTATCTCGCCTGCAGGTTTCCGCATTCAAGCAGATGGCACCAGCCTCAATGAATCCATTCCCCACAGAAATCCACCCACGCCTACTGCCTCACAATTGGGAGATGTAGTGGCTTCATTGATCAAATCTATTATACAGCCTTCTTCGTTACCAGTGTACAGGAGGGCATGTAATCTTTATAACCTGTTCCTTAGTGCAGTTTTTAATTCGGTGTTATTTATGTTACCCATTCAACCAACGATGTTAACCCTCTTCATAGCCTTTCTATTTGAGCGAAACTATGCACCCTCAACTGTAAATACTTATGTTTCGGCCATCGGTTTCTCCCATAAGCTTTATGGGTTTCCAAACCCCTCTCAGATCTTTTTTGTGACTCAAATGTTTAAGGGCTTTGGCAAGGTGGGATTTAGATGTGACAGTCGACTACCGATAACGTTACCTATTCTACACAAACTTCTGTTAGCTTTTGATTCAGTAACGGAATTTCATTACCAAGCTGCATTGTATAAGGCCATGGCCTCTTTAGCCTTGACTGCTCGAGCTAGCAACAATCACATTCCTCCTTTGCAGCTTGATCAATTATCAGAACTCGTGGACTCTCAATTCTGTGGTTGCACTCAAAGTCACCTTTCGGGATTTCAAACATAGCTATAACCAGCACTCTTCCTCAATCAATATCCATCGCCAGAATACTTATTGCCCTGTGCAAGTCCTTCTGCATTATTTGCAGGCCAAAGGCAAGGCCCACTTTTTATGTCATACAAATGATGTAATGTGATTACTCTCGTCGATCAACTTGATTCCGCGTAGTTTTGTTTTCATTATGGTTAAAGTTCTCATAATTAATGCAGTGATAAAAGGATATCACGAGTTCAAGATTAAGCCCCCGATAGGAATGAGTCTCAAGGTCACGAAAGAATACGGGAACAAATACGATGAGCATGCATGTTTGGTTTGGATTCCCGAGCTAGAGACGATTCCACGGCACCTGTGGGACATAGTTACAGATGCGAAGCGCAACGAGACCGTACAAACAATAGCAGGCCTTCCCATAGGCCGTGCCCCAAGGTCTATCGTCCTGCTTTTGGAAACTCTTGGAATCTGACGATATTGAATGCATCAAATGGTTGGTATTATGTCAAATATTTCACCAGGTGTGATTTTAGCCCGTTTTTTATCTAGAGGGCGCGCTGCCCTAAGCTTGACTTGAGGATTACGTTTTCAGAAACCTCGATACCACTTATTACCGGGCCTGTTTTGTTTAAAAATTGTCTTGCGATCTGTTTTGGTGACAAATGATTTCACTGCATTCAGAAATTCTTCTTTTGACACACCGAAACCAAGACGCGACCGTTCTATTAGCCAGGCGGCGAAACGGCTTTCTTCTGCTGGGCTTAATATTTGTTTTCTACCTGCTTTACAATTTACCACTTTTCCTATAACTCTGTCATGAAGTGTTGATCTAGGAATACACCATTTTTTGGCAGCTTTTCTAACACTTAAACCTTGTAATATATCTTCGACGGCGTGAGATATATTATTGTTAGCCATTTCGAATAAATTGTTTATCATTGCTGTTGTAACGTTTTGGGTAGTATTACTAGCATGAGAAAACTACGCTTTGAAAACCTTAAAAAAACAACTGAAATCATAAATTTGACCAAGATAATCAGCGCAAATCAGGCAAGCTAAGTACAATATGTTCATAGTGAATACGTTCGTCCGGAATTAGGAACACTTCATTGAATTTCAAGAGCATCTTTGTATAATTCTCCTACACTTACTAGAAACGTGTACACACTACAATTTTTTTTTTGGTTTAAAAAACATGAAACACAGAAGCTGAGACCGAAATGGCTTTTAAAGTTTCCCAATGGCTGAGTATTACAAATGAATAAATCAGGAAATAATTATATTTTTTGGACTATATGACTTTTGGTCTCATCATCTATGTTCTATGTATGAATTTCTACTTAAAAAATACTTCAATGAAATAGTCTTGGTATCAGACTATCTATCAATTTATCAATGCCAGTGCGCTTAACAGTACAAGCGAATGTATTTTCTATTCTCTAAAATAGCTAGACCGGGATTGTCAGTGTCTTTCAGCTTCCAGACCTGTGACGGTTTTCCAAACACATCTATTTCTTCATCCTTTTTGTACCACTGTACACATGACAGGACATGCTGCTTTGCAGTACCATTTACTGTAACAGTATGCTGGAAGTAGGATTTAACTTGGCTTGGCCTAGCAAATGATGACAGCTCTATTTTTCCTTCTTCGCCAGCCCAAGAAGCCATCACCCTGGAGGATCTCGTACTTCTACTTTCTTTGTTAGATCCAAATTTTTCAGTTCCTAGACAAACATATGCAAATTTCCCTCCAACATTTGAAAGGCAATTGAGTTGGATATCTTCATTAAGATACAACATTTTGAGCAGTTAAGCAGCAGACCCAAATCATCAATATCTAAGTTCATAAGCCGATATGACCTTGGAAAGGATATAAGGGTTAAATCCCTCCAATCAATTTCCTTTAGATCGTAACAGCCAGCACTTTTCAAAAAATATACAGCATGAATTGTATTATTGTGCTGAAAACAAGGAAGGAAAAGTCTCTTTAAATTCTCTTGGCAGTACTGTATTATAGACGAATTTTCCTGCTAGTAACTTTCTCATCAGTTATACTTCAATTGAGCGTCCATTCATGGCTGTATCTCCCAGTATACCATTGTAACATTCAAAACTGAAACACCAAAATGCATGCACTGGTCCGTAGTCTAGAACAGAAACCTTTAAATGACAATGGAGGTGCATGTTTGGTGTTACATATTTCTTTCCAAAGACATTTTCTAACTGTTCTCCAAACTTTATGAACAAACAATTTGCTCTTGCAATATCCACTTCTGGGATTACAGGACGTGCCATTGTGCTGACAAGCGAGGAGAAATGTTTGCCAGCATCGAAAATAAGCTTCAGGAATGAGGCCAATTAAGCAGTATGTTGAGTATGTGAGAGTCCAATTCTTCCACTGTGATGCTGTAAAACAACCATAATTTGATAAGATATTCTTTGGAAGCCTGACAAATCCAGTAGGAACATCATAGCTAGAAAGCTTTTGTTCTAATGTTTCTAATACTTATCAGGTATTTCTTCTGTCACCAAGAGCTTGAATAAAGTTTTTGATGTTCCCAAGAACAAATTTTGCATGGGATCAATGGCTGTCATTCTCACTGCATCAAAGTATTCAAGCTTGAGAAGGCTACTGTAATAGACACCATTTTTGTTTGCGCGTTTTTCGTGGTTTGAAGCATTTTAAACCTCCATTGCATGCTTTCTGTGAATTCTATTATCACGCAGAGGCCAATTCTTTACATCAAAACCTGAATAGTCAGTTTTCTCTGAAAAAGTGCTGGGAAAAATCTTAAAACGCTTTGAGCATCCTCCGATAGCCAAATTAAATAATTGTCTTTATCATATGTCAATCATGCACTATGATTGGTCATGCAATCCGTTTTTGTCACTTTTTGGTAGATAATCAGTGCCAGGACTGAAAATAATGAATACAATACAATAACGATAATAAGATGCAAATGTGGCCCAATATACAAAGTAGAAAAATTTGGTCCATAAGTTACTTTTTAGTACGTTCATAAACTCATCAAATAGTGTCTACAGACCAAAAATGAAGGACTTTTATTTATTTTTGATTGTGGCCACAAATTTTCGATTTTGCTCGATATTCCTGGACAGTYGCTCTGAAGAACTGAGAAAGATTATTGTAGATCGTGACGAAGAACAATGTCAGTTGTTAAAGAACATCGAAAACCGGTTGACAGAGGACTCGCCTCCTGGTCCAAAGAAGCAACGAATGAACCAGAAGATTGCTGTACCACAGAGTTATAAGGTAAGTTAAAATAGTGGTTAAGAAATGATTTAAAGAAATACTGAAATATCGTCTCTTGTAAAAGATGAATTCAGGTTTGAAATAAGAATCCGAATGTTTTCACACCTTGCCACGATGCAGAAGGCCATGGCTTTTGACATATTCTAAGTTAGTTGATTTGCAGTTTTAAAACTTATCAAGATATCATTATTTTTAAAGTTGATACTTTTTTATAAAAAGAAATAATAATTTTGACTTCCTGGATCGGGAGTTTTGGAAGGTTAGGGATTCTAGAGAGGAATCCGTCATCGAAGTACATTCCTGAAATTCCTTTGAGTGAGTAAAATTTACATTATGTAAATGTTACTATAAATAGTTCCTGGTCTAGAGCATTTGACAAAGTAAGTCGATAGTATTAGTTAGAATCTGGATCTGTTGAAATACGAAGCTTGATAGCATTAGAATAAAAAAATGTGATTACTTAATACACCGAATCTAAATTGGATTGGGATTGGGTCGAGTTGCACGGAACCGAGGCTGGTCAGTCATCTATTACCTAGCTCTCACTTTGTTTATAGTAAATGCTTCGAAGATTTTAGTGACTAATATCCAGTTTAAACTCAAAATTCTCCTTTATTACAACTATGCCTTCACACTGATGTGTTGTAGGCTGTACCCAAAGAGGATATACAACGAAGGATAGCGAAAAAGTCTTGTTTTTCAATTTCCCAAAGGACCCTCTGAGGAGAAACCAATGGATCCATGCTATTCGACGAGATGAAGGAAAGGAGTTCCAAATAACTGAAAAAACCAAAGTTTGCTCCCTCCATTTTAAGCTTTTCTATCTTAGGAAAACGTTAACCAGACGGGTTCATCCATTAAACACGTCAATTCCTTCATTATTCATGTGGAGTGTTTCTCCAAAGAAAAGAAAGATTGCCGTTGAATCCATCGTCATCAAAGAAGCAAAAGATACAAGACACTACAGAAGATAGTGAAAGCATCATTAGTGAGTCGGATATCGTGATTCATCCGGAAGAAGAACAATCTATAGAAGAGAGATTGGATAAAGCTATTATTTATATTAAAAAATTAGAAGACAAACTTGCCTTGCTCGACAGAGAAGTAGAGAACCACAAGAGACGTTCTGAGGAACTTTTTAATGAAAACCAAAGGCTTGAAGCGAAGGTAGAGAGCCTTGAAAACAATAACTTGGAGTTTAGATCGAGAACATTTCATGCTAATCGCTTCAATCGCGACAAAGATATTGCATTCTACACAAGCATGCCTAACATCAACGTTTATAACGCTATTTTTGAATACCTTGATCCAGGGAAAGAATGTGAAAACATTCGCCAGAAAGAACAGTCAAGGGATGATGTCCCAGAGAACTTTTACGATGAGGACAATGAACAAGATGATAGGTTTAATAAAAGGGGTCGTAAAAGCAAAATAACACCAAATGATCAGTTCTTTATTGTAATGTGCAGGCTGAGGAGGGGTTTTGCCGAACAACACCTTGCCCATCTTTATTGTGTGGCACAGTCAACAATAAGCGGATTTTTTACCACTTGGATAAATTTTATGTACCTAAAGTTTGCTCCTATATGCATATGGCCATCACGGCAAACTGTTGATGAGACTATGCCTGCTATATTTAAAGAGAAATATCCCCACACAAGAGTAATTATTGACTGCACAGAAGTAAGATGTGAGATGCCCAGTAGTTTACTTCTGAACAGTGAGCTTTTCAGCTCATATAAGAATTATGTGACCTTGAAAGCCTTGGTTGGTATTGCTCCTAGTGGAGCATTAACCTTTATTAGCCAGCTTCACACTGGGAGCATCAGTGACAGAGAAATTGTTACTGGGAGTGGGTTTCTATCCCAACAGTTTGATGATGGTGACAAGTCATGGCAGACAAAGGATTCCAAATTGATGATCTTCTGCCTTTGGGTGTCAAGAACAACATCCCACCATTTCTAGGAGGTGATTCACAAATGTCTGCTGAAGATGTTATTAAAACACAGAAAATAGCTAGAGTTAGAATTCATGTTGAAAGAGCAATCAACAAAATCAAAAAGTTTCATACCTGGGACAAGGTTATTCCACTTAGTATATTTCGAGTTGTCAATCAAATGTGAACTGTTTGTGCATTTTTATGCAATACACATGATCCCCTCATTTTCTTTTTTTTTTGCTACACATTAACTATGATACACTTCAAATGTGATAGAAAAACATGAACGACTCAAAACACAACATTATCAAAATCTCATATTTTTGGCAAAAATATTTATTGATTTTGCAGATTCAAAGAATTTTAATGTTGTGTTGGCTTCGGTAAATGCAGCTTAAACATAAATCATGGATAGTAAGAATAAAAAATTATCTAACAAAAGAGTAATCAATTATTGCTCCCACTCACTAACATTACAAAATTAGATTTAAGTTCTAGAACTGAATCATGATAATCATTGAGTACTAACTCTAAACATCTGTACCACAAAGTGATTTTCCATCATCTGTGAAAGAATAGTCAGTCTAAGTTAAGTTAGAAGTGAATGTGACAAAACAAAATTGTCATTTTGCTCTTTCAGAAAAAGCCAATAGCTAGAATGACTTTGGAAATAAGTTATCAGTGTCAAAATAAATTATAACACTGTACATGAAACAAAGTTTAGTGATTGATTTTTTATGCACAATGATTTCTTTGTTGTTTATGGACCTGAATAATAAGGTTATTTTTTGTTCTCTTATATGGTTTGTTAATAATACAAAATTATTTTGTTGTTGTTTGTTGACATTAACATTCTATTCTAAATATTACAAGTTGAATTTTTTATAAATAACTTTTTTTCATTAGTGCTTAATAAAGTCATTTCTATAGTTATTGGGCTCTGCTAAACTCACTGGCAGCTTTAGAGATGAAGTGGGTAAAGTAATAGTTTTTAAGACTTTCTTGTAAATTGAGCCAGAACTGTTCATCAAATTTAATTCTTTCAATGCTCATTCCTCTGCTAGTATAAACTATGAAATCACACCATTTTGCCCCTGTGATTCTTAGTTGACCTTGAACTTGTTTTTAGTAGGAATGATTGTGTTTGAGTTTCGGCTGACCATTACAATTCTCTAAAAAGAATCCTTCGTGTGAACAGGCATCAAGGGGTGTCACCATGAACTTTGTTTCGGGGCACTTAACTTCAATCAGTCCAAAGGGTGCATGACACCTTTTGTCGATCACTTTACCATCCGGTGAGGCACCTAGGTATGGTGAAGTAAGGCTAACTACAAGACCTGACTTGTAGACAAGAACTGGCTTTTTCATTGATAACATGTACTTTTGATACTGTCTTATTGCAATACTTTCATATTGGTTTCCATGCCTAGTATATCTGTTGTTCCTGTTTGTAATCAATCCAAAATTTGATGCAGTGAATCTGAACTGTCTTTCTTTCTTCCAGTCATCACTTCCAGATTGTCCTCTTGTTTTCCTTTCAATATCATTCAATTTAGCTTTGCCAACTCTTAAGCTGTTCAGTAAATTAGTTTCTGCCTCCTTCAGGTTAGGTGGTATTGTAAAGTCATTATCTTGATTATCAGACAAAAGTAACAATGGGTATTCATAAATATCTTGTACATCTTGAGACACTCTTTCACGAGGATATGTCCATGTATACTTTAAAATTGTCCTCTGTGAAGTCCAGTTGATAACTACCATAGGAGCACTGAGCACACCTACCAAATTTTGGTTCAATCAAATCAGGTGGGTTTGATATATGGGATCCCATAATTTGTGATAATGCCATTTTTGTATTTATTGCTTGACGTTTTGCTTGTAGTTCACATTCAGCTTGTCTCTAGTTCTGTATACTATTCCTAGCTTCATACAAAAGGCACTTCACTCCTGGTTYTCTTGAAGTAGATGTGTAAGTTTCATTGCTGGTTTTTGACACAATGACATCCATTACAGGTTGTTGTTTTATCACATCCCCTCTTTCCCTTTTATGCCACTGTTGCAATCTAGAAGTACAAGGTTCTTTTGGATTAACATCACCATTGTCTAGATCGTCAACATTTTTGCATTCGTAAAAGCTGAATTTGCAAATCTTAAGCATTAATGCTAAAGAATGGTTACAGAACCCAACTTTTCCAGCAACGCCAGTGCAATTTGCATGCATCACCTCTCCTGATATGATTGAAAGAGCAAGTTTTATGCTGTGAGGTGGGTCGTTTTTTCTAAAGCTGTGATGACATTGTGCTTTAAAATAAAATGCATTTGAATCACTGGCAGTTTCAATGTCTTTCAAGTACTCATCATTTAAGAAAGTTGTTGCCTTCCTGATACAAGTCGGTACTGAGTGACTGTTGCTTGAGTAGTGTATTGTGCATGGAATTATCCGGATTTTTCAGCAAAAATTGTAATTTATTCAGCAAAAAGTTTTGAGGCTTATGATTGGTCCTTTTGTCGCGACGTCATCCGTAAGTGGCCCGGATTGGTCCTTTGGTTTTTGTGGAAATGACGTCACAGGGTAATTAAAACTGTAATTTTTTCAGCAAAAATGTTTGAGGTTTATTATTGGTCCTTTTGTCATGACGTCTCCGGAAGTGGCGCGGATTGGTCCTTTGGGTTTTCGGACTTGACGTCAAAATGTAGCAATGTACATATGCAATGAGGCTATGAAAAAGTGGCGGGATTTCTATGTACATAAAAATGAGATTTTGGACAAAGTGGCGCGAAATGTTGATTAAAAACAGAATGACTCGGCAATTTTGAGTCATTGAGTAGATGGAGTCACGACTAGCATAAAAAGCGAGAACCTTGAAATTCGTGATCTATATTCGGTCATCAACTTTGCTTTCGAAATTAATCTTATTTTCGATTTATGGAAGATTTTGGCGCCATCAGCTCCTTATGCGAATGGGAGGCTTTTGTCGAAGGCAACCACCTTCCTGAAGCTTCTATTGCTCCTGCACTGGATCGYCTTATACAGCTAACAGTTGACGATTTCGAGGTAAGAAAGTTATRGCTTTGAAATGGGTTCCTTTTAGCCCTCAAAATCTAACCAACTTTTATTCTTTTGAAGGTCTCAGCACTGCAATCAAATAAAGAGAAAGAGGATCCGAAGAAAATGGAGAAAAATAATATAGCAACTCAAGTTGGCGACAGAGATGAATCAGATTTGTCGTTAGTACTGCAAGCCTGTTTTCGCAGTTTGCGTTTTGTGTAGATTTGGCATGAGTCAGGATCAATAACATTTTTATCTCTACCGGACTTGATATATTCCTCGACCCTGAAACAGAAAAATATTCCCTATTTAAATGTAATATAGTAAAGCAATAAACAATGTTGTAAGTAGGGTTAATTTCAGTTAGATTTTCTAAATAATAAAACGTAAGAGTCTGCCTTTGAGAAAGGTCACAAGTCGAGCGAACGCCGCGAACAAATTTTTCATCATCGAAACGATCGGTAAGTGCGATATCTTTAGCTTAACATTCTGATCCTCGTAAAATGATAAACTTSAATACAATAAAATGATATTACTTTAAATATATTAAGGTTTTTTTTACAGTAAGGCTTCAGGATATATTTTTATGCATACGTGAAAGTTCTCTCACCTTTTTACTAACTGTGCCTTCGTTTTGAGGCCTTTCAACGAATCTCCACGACATTTAAGCCAAAAACGAAGCTCTTTATTCTTTAGAAAACAAGGCTGTCTTCCACGGAGACTAGCCCCTGGAATATCTTCCTCTGTAAGGACAATTTCCATATTTTTTTGACATTTCTAGTTGTAAATAACAAAGCCGAAGGGAAAACTTCGCAACGTGACGACTGACCAGCCTCGGTTCCGTGCAACACGGCCCAATTCCCCCGCGCCGTCCGCCATATTTAGATTCGGTGTATAGACGTATTCAAAGAAGAGATGGCTAGCTATAAAAAATATACTACACATGAACTAATTTTAGCCTTTATCTGTGATTGAAACATAACCAAGCTTTGTTAATTATGTCTAATCATATGTATATATGTTATTGTTGTTTCATTTGTAGCAAGACTTCTGCAGCATTTATAACGCATTGATGGAAAACGAGGTTTCCAGGTTTTAATTTTGATGAAAGGTAAGAAGTACCAACCATAATATTTTTTTCAAAGTATGGCTGTTAAATGGTTATAAATGTTAAAAATTTACACCAGCAATTTTCTTCAGAGATATTTTGGCATTTATTTATCACCCTAAATAATTTATTGCCTAGAGTTCAAATCCCAGAAGAATCCCTACCAAAACATAATCAAAACTCATGGCTGATAATTTTGAAATCATAAATTTTATCATATAAGGCCTCTTATACTTGAGTAATATTGAGAGATAACTAGCTAAAAACTAGTGTGAGCTGTGTCGGTGTTTCTAAATTTTTAGGGTAAATTTTACACCATGAAAAGATCAAAAAAATAACTGACGTTTTGGATGCTACTGCGACGACTCCTAATGTCCAAAACGTCAGTGATTTTTAATATTTTCACAGTGTAAAATTTACCCTTTTAAAATTATAGTATAATAGTAATAAATTATCTGTTCGGTGTGTGTAATGAAATAGAGTGAATAAGAGAAAAATATCAAGGCCAAGGGCATTTGATATTTTTCTCTTATTCACTCCTTATATAATTACTTGATTAATAATCTTCAGGTATAATATGACTCTTTTAATAGACATGTTTCGGCAGTCCTGCTGCCATCATCAGTGGATTAATACTTGATTAATATTGATAACCTTGTATCTAAGTTGTATTTTTTATTATTTAAGTATCAAGACAGAAAGATAGCAGCAAAGGATATCCCAAGTAATTTTGGCTGTGCAGAATGACCATGGAGGAGTTGAAAAATGTCCTTGGTCACCTGCACAACTAAAAGGTACAAATGATAGGAAAGAAATAATAATCACCAGTAAGATTCTAAACACTGAAAAGCAGGCTTGTGCTTATTTTGACTTTAAGGTGTTACGATTAGGTTGGTTGATTCATAATCTATGGGAAGGATTAATTAAAGTTGTAGCATAGTGGTAAGGAAACTGTTTTTAGAGTCTAAAAATTCTTTTACCCTATTTAAAAACGTAAAAGTATGACATCTTAAGGTCAAGGTGGCTCACATACATACTCATCCACCCAACCTAATACTGATTTATTATTGAACATATAAACTAGTAATGAGTTTGAGATATAAGACATTAAGAGCCGATGTCACCAAAACCCGAAAAATCGGTGGCAAGGGTTGAAAATTAGAATTTGCTTAAACTTTACCTAAACATAGTCTATGATATAAGAAAAAACAGTATATGGTTTTTGTGGAAAAACTTTTTTCTTTTTGCGAAAATCGCGATTTAAGAAAAGCTGCCGACATCGCCGTTTTGCGATCCGAAATCTATGATACATTCGACCGCCTCGTTTACAAAGAAAAATAAATCTAAAGGGGTTAACTGCCCTATAATCTGTTTTTACGTAAAGGATTGCTTGGAGGAGCTAGCAAGCTACCTCCAAGGTCATTTGGCCATCATTGACCAGGTAAGGTTAGGCGGATAATGCTAAGATCCATCATTCGTTGATGTTTTTTAAGTATCTCATTAATTGTTTTCCATTTGATTTAACTTGTAGAATAATCCACAAATTCGTCCTCATGAGAGATGGTAAGTGACCAATTAACATCATTCTGCCGAGTTTTGTAACAAAAATGTCATGGGATAAATCAGTGGTAGTTTAACAAGGCTTAAGTTAGCGAAATATGTTTTATTCTTTCTTAGGGATCGAATGCTTCTACGTAATTTTGCTTTTATCCTTGATCAATTCCCCAATTTACAGACTCGACAACGTATTTTTCACCGCCAAGTTGAAACTCCGTGTGATTACGCTGGTGTATGTATAAGATGTTACAAGATTCCGATTGACTTTATGGGATATTTATATCTTAACCACTCGCTATTTGTTTTATCATTCTAGCTACGACCGAAATGCGACTTCCGAGTCAACCACCGCCCTCTAAGAGAAGAAAAAGATAAACATAGATAAACAAAGATGGTTATATGTATTTGCAATTTAAAAAATTAAACTAAACAACCAATGTCTTTTATTTATATGAACTCCACTAGTTATTTTTTTCCTTGCTAGCTGCCAAGTTCCGGTCGTTTGACAATGGTTTGCAATATCATAAATCCTAAAAAAACTTCGACTTTAATTAATTTTACATACGCTTTTATACATGTATATTTTTTCGTATATACTTAATCAAAAGCAAAAAACGATTACGTAACTAGGGCACGCCTTTTTCGGTTCATTTTCCCGCAATCGCATCTCTCCCCCGAAAATAGCCGGGGAAAATCCCTTTTCGAACCCATTTTAGCACCGAGCAGCATTTCGCTTTCATATAAACTTTACAAGTTAGTTTACAATATTAGCACTTGACGACATTTTGCTTTTATATAAATTTTACTAGTTAGTTTTTCCTTGCTAGTAAAGTTCCGTTCGTTTAAAATCTGAAAACAGTTTCGAGATCTACAGCTAAACTGTATTAAATCTGGCGTTCTCTTTATCATTTCATAAACTTAAAAAAATAAAACAAACAAATCTTTTCAGCATTATGAAATTCGATCGCGTTCGTTTATACTTCAGTTCCATACAGTTTTTACATAATTATTGTACCTTCCCCAGAGACCCCCATAAGTAGTTTTAGTCACTTGACGAAAATGCTCTTCTTTCACTTTGGATTACTTCTTGGTTTTCGGTTTTGAGGTGATCAACGTACCGAATTACCCTCACTAAATAAAATTACTGACTGACTGACTAACATTGTAGAGCAGCCACTACAGCCATTTATAGAATCTCGTACAATCAAACCGTTTCTGGTAAAAATACGTACATGAAACTTTATTAATAAACTTTATAATGACGTTGACTATAGTAGAGCCACCGATTTTTGCTCACCTTTTCAATTGATGGTTCGTCCTTAGGTGAAACAGTTGATTTTAAAGTGTCGATCGATTGATGCTTCTTCGCACTTACGTAAAGATATTCTTTCAAGAAATCCATGGCCACAATCAATACAAAACGCATAGCTACAACATTCTGTGACGAAATAATTGAAGCCCCTCGAGAGTTAAAATATAATGGTCTAATGGCAGCGCTTTTCAAGGATTTGTAAGGATTAGTAAGAAGAAAGAAATGACATAATCCTTTATATTTTAGGCTTTTAAGTCTTTCTATTGTTGGAATTTCATTAAATATGGAACAATATTTCGTAAGCAAGTTCAGTTGTTTTGGAGTCAGTTGTTCTGTTCAACGAAAGATCGTACAAGAGCTGTGATGAGCAGGAGCAGGATATAAGGAACCTCGTCAACTATTTGAAGACAGGATAGTGGGTTAACAGATACAGAAGAAATTGTTGGTGGAAGTTTAACGACGGCAAACGTTTGGGTGAGCAGTTATTGAACATTGAACATTGAGCATCGAACCAGAACTCTGAATCAAGTATAATGAGTTAGTATAATAAGTTAGTATAATACGTTTCTAGTTTAGCGCTTTATTTAAGTTTATCGTTTATCGTTAAGATTTGTTTTCATAATAAATGCTGTCATTAGAATATTACTTCTGTATTTCTCTTATTTTCCCTGGGAAGGAAGCCGCAATACTTAGTAAAAAACAGTACCGTTCTGAACAGCGTCACATATTCATAAAATTAACAATTGCAAAAGGCTTTGTAAAATGGTAACTTATTGCATTTTTGTATATATCACTACATGCATATGTTGAGAACATGTCATGAGAATAATAATAACAGAGCAAATGACTAACAGATTTGCAGTAACCAGTCATTCATCAGCGACATGCATATTCTTCTGTGCTTGAAAAGAGGAAATTCATTTTGTCTGAAAATTGTCGTAACTTGAATGAGCTTAAATGGGTACAAATATGCCCTCTTGATGAGGACTAAACTTTCGTTGCAATCAGAGAGGCTACATTTAATGTTCCGTATATAACACCTACAGTCGACACTGCTTTTGACCAAGATATTGTATCGGTGACTGACAATGGATTGCCCATAAAAGACTCTTCTGGTACACAAGGTGGGTTTTGTCACTGATGTAACATAGTGAATTTGTCATTATTTCAGTTAACGCATAAATTGTAAATATCAAATAAGTGGGGAATGGGGGAGGGGGGGACCAATTTTCTTGTTGTCAAGAAAACCTTCACAGTTTAATACAATGTGATTTCTATATTTGGACATTTCGTGGAGGAAATTCAATCAAATAAAGTCAAAAACAGAAAAACCATACAAAAGTGGTAGGGATGTCCCATGTTTTTAAGTTGTATGCCATCTTTAAGATGAGCAAGAGCAAGATAGAGCAAGCTGTCATGGGAAGAAGTCACGCTCTTTTGAGCGCTCTTGCATTTCTCGCTTTCTGTCATTTTGGAGGTGGTCCAGCGCATCCAGCGGTCTCCCATAGACATTTAATGTCCTGGAGACAGACGACATCGTCTCAAATATTGGAAAAGTATAGAAACTTCACTTATTCAGGGACGTTTTGTTTGCATCGCTGGTCGCCCATATTCGATGACTTCACCATATACGACTTGATGAAATTTGAAAGACAAAGATCTGTACTTATCTACTATTGTCCAATGGAGCCGAAACAATGGTTTTTGTGCCTTCTAGAGCGACATGGTTTGTCCATTCTATGAAGCGAAAACTAT